>BLKR01009383.1:0-123218 GCA_011170035.1 Teleogryllus occipitalis
CGGAGTAGAACGGAGCAGAGCGGAGCGGAGTGAAGTAGGACGGAGCGGGCTAAAGCGCTACAGCAAAACGGGCGTGGGTGCGAACGCGCCTCGCTGCGTCGCCACCAGGCCGCGCCACCGCTGTTTACGATCTTGTCCGATGATTTATTTATGGCCCGCGCCGTCCACTCGCAGGAGCGGCGGCGCCGATGGAGGACTTTCGCGCGGCTTCCGCCAATCGATAGCCTTTAGCGCGATGCGGTGTAATGAAGAAAAGTGAGGGCGGCGTCGCGTGCGCGCACTCGGCCGTGCACCAGCCGCAGCGCGGGGATTAAATAGCAGGTCCCAATCTTCACTTACTTTATTCTCTCTGTTGAAAGCAACGTGTGTGGAATGTTTGAAACTAAATGTAATTTTTTGACAAATCTAAATCAACGGTGAGTAGCAGTTTGAGGAATGCGGTAGCATTGAGGAAAAATCGGTGACAGGGTTGAACATTCTGTTTTATCGCTGAAACATTCGAGATAGGAAGCATGATTAGAAGATGACCTCAACCATTGGTGTTTCTCGACGTGCTTGTAAACGATCGCCCGTACGGAGTTTGACTAACTACATCACAGAGCCGTAACAATTCACATCAAGTATTATCCAAGTTTCTGTACAGCCTCGAACTCATTCTCCGTGTCTCCAATTCTACTCAACGAGCGAAGGCAATCACACATCCTGTTCTCATTTTCGCAATGGTCGCTTTTGTCTTTTTTACATCCAATATGACTGTGATCATTAGAGACAGGATTTTTTTGTAATTACATATTTTTGTCTTTCTACTTACCATTCTCAAATATGTAACCTTGGCAAATCGTTGCTGTCCTAACCAAATATGCAAATTTTTCGTCACATTTTTTACATATTTGATACTGTATTACATATTTTACATATTTTTCCGTTTCACAAAATATTTTTTTATTATGTCATTTTTCTCCTATGTTATACATTTCTTTTTGTTAAATTAAGTTGTTTTTTTTTAAATATCAGAATTTTTCCTACATTATTACTGAGTATTGTCGAATAGAGATGCGCTAAGTTTAGACAAGATCGGATGTACTTAGTCCGACATGCCTGCTTCAGATATCTCAGTGGCGGGAAGTGCGCGTCAGTGACTGAGATCGTTTTCACCTTTACGTATGAAAAGTATTACTGACATCCAGTTTCGTGATCTTTAACCTTAATATCGGAGAAACGTTGGCTATCGTCGATGTGTAACACTTCGATGAAAATGCTGCACGCTGCATTGATTGTTTACTGGTCGAAGACATCGTCAATTTGTACGAGGGCTTATATTGCGTCTGATCTGGCTACTAAACTACTGCCCTGGATAGCAACAGATGAAGCGTGTAAGTTTGTTTCATAATTCGTGTATTTTAACATTATATATTATATCCGATTTTACATATTTATTACATATTCTTACTGTTTTAATTACATATTTATGTACATATTTTTCCGGTCTTTCGTGATCATCGCCTTGTCTTCGCGCTCTAACGTCAGCCTCTGAGGGACCAACAAGCGCCCGTGCCAGCGGTAGACATACTCGCGGGGGAGTATGAATAACACAGCATCGACATTACTGGCTGCTGTCAATCACGTGGCTTTTGGACGGCGCACAGTCCACAGACGAGCGCGGGGCTCGCAGGCAAGCCCGGGGACGGCCAGGTGAGTAGAGGCGTCCCGAGAGTGAGCCAGGACATGGCGGTGGGCAGAACATCAACGGAACCGGGAGTGACAGATTAACTAGTGGTGCTCGAACAGCACGTACTTTCCCGCCCCTATTTACGCGAAAAGCACTCGAAGTTTCCAAAAATTGTACATGGACTTATTTCAAAATCTATCTTTAAGGAACAGATTTCATTAAGGGAAAGATATCTATCTCCATAATTGTAGTTGTAGGAAGACACCGAAAAAAAATTAGAATTTTTGCAATTTTCAAAAAAATTAGGGTTTTCAACGAACATGAGACCTGCACAATTCTCTTAAACGTCCTTCACACCGTCCAACAACAAAATTTAATCAAAACCAGTGGAGCAAATATCGGTTTCAAACTCAAGGGGCCGCGACATCTGCCAGATTGATTTGGGGAATATAAATTTTGGAGAAAATATGCCGAACGGTTTAGCTGCGTTGTTCACAGACATACGGTCGAACGGTCGGACGGACGGACGGACGGATAGACGGATAGACGGGCGGACGGGCGGACGGGCGGACGGGCGGACGGGCGGACGGGCGGACGGGCGGACGGGCGGACGGGCGGACGGGCGGACGGGCGGACGGGCGGACGAACAGACCTTTTGCAGTCAAACGATTTTTTGCTATCAAGGACCCACAAATATGGATTCTGGTTATACCACGCACAAGAGGGTTTTTTTCAAAAATTTAGATTATCTCGATTTATCCACTTTTTTATTACCAGTGCCTAATAATAACAGTTTTCTGCGGAAAGTTTGCCATTTTTTCGCACACATTACATAACTTTCTCTCTACTCCGTAGCGAGAAAGTAAAAAGGTAGGGTGACGAGAGATGGGGGAGGAGGGCAGGGGCATAGGAGAGCGGGCGGCGAGGTAGGCGGCGTTGAGCGACGCGACGGACAGGCGCGGCGGATGGGTAGCGAGCAAGGCGCGGCGTGGCGTGGCGGGGAGGAATGAAGAGGAGCGAGACTGGGCGGAGTGGACGTGGCGGATGAAGTTAGAGAGTATACTGCGATTTTTATAGAGCTGCCTGTGACATTTCATCAGCTGTTACGGTGCCATCCGATCGGGACCTTACACATCACTACAGTGACGTCACTATGGTGGCGTTCAACCGTCCGACTGGATGACTGCGTAACAGCTGATTTACTTTATACGCAGCTACGTAAAAATCGCAATGTAGTGGGACTAGACGGAGTCGAGCGTCGAGTGGGGCGGGGCAGAGCAAAGTGTAAAGGCCCATTCACAATGCAAACATAAGCATAAGCATGGCGTTAACATAAAAGTTACGACTACGTCTACAAGTGGACTCATTCACAATGCGTTCGCATAAGCATAACACGTAAGACGTTAACTTAAGAGCTTGCAAGCTTCAAGCTTCTGTGCTTATGCTTATGTCAGACAAGGAATGAGCCAATCACAGTTCGTTAACTCAAAATCGAGTATCGAAGTCGATAGGTGAACTATTCGTGTCGATTCGTGTGCTGCGTCTCATAGCCAATAGAAACTCTTATTTTGCCTATGTTTATGTTCGGCATTGTGAATACGCCAACTCTTCGCTTGTGTTAATGTCTATGTCTGTGTGTTATGCTTATGTTTGTGATTGCATTGTGAATGGGCCTTTATTTGAAGTGGGGGCGAGCAGTGCGGAGCGTGGGGCGGGGAGACGCCGAAAGAAGCGGCGAGCGAGTGACAGCGACCGGGGAGAAGGCCGGCGGAAATGGTGACAGAGGCCCGGGCGACAGGGCATGGGGTCACGGTGGGTGGCGGCGAGCGTGTTTGTGTCGATTACAACGGGGATTCTCCCAAAGAGGTGAATATCAATTATGGTCCCAACGATCTCATTGTCAGTTGCACTTTCACGCACACATGTATTGTGGGGAGAATTTATTATAATGCTGCAGTAAAAACGGCGATTTTTCGACATAAAAACTTTATTGTGGGACACTGAGTTCGAAATGTGGATAGATATTGTTTCTACATGTAGTAAATTAATTTCTCGAGCCCGCTGAGAAGCCAGATTCCACGTTTTGTAAGTTTTTGATTACCAAACACTGGTGGTCGCCAAACGTCTGTCTGTTCGTCTCTCTGTAGCCATCGCTAGTGCCTGAACAGTTCAGATAATTTCTTCACAACTTATGTTCGCCCATCGTTCTGGCCGAACTCGAGATCCTGCGGGATTCAAACGGATATTTTAAGTTTTGTAGTCCCATTCACTAAAAGCTACCAACACACATTTTTCTCAGAATTGGCTGGAAAACTTTTTTAAACATTTTCTTTCTTCTCTGATGAAGCAAAGGGTCTTAAAAGGGGACGCAAAACATTTCCGTTCGACTCCGAATTTTCAAAAATTTCAAGAGTTACTAATAATATGAGAAAGTATGTTCTGTTGTAGCACTTTCAGTTTTTCAAAGCACTTCTGTTCAGTGCCTGATCAGCTGGTAGTTTCAAAATAGCATAAATATCTACTATTTTAATACCAGAATACTACAAATGTCAGTCAGGTGTAATTAATGGGTGCTTTTCAGGAGTGCTTTTCAGGAGTGAAATTCAGGAGTGCTTTTCAATTTGTTCCTTTACGGGAGTGGATCTAAAAGATGTCAGTATTATTCAACAAAAATATTTAAAACAAAGTATTAATATAAGGTTTTGTCTGTTATTTCTATCAATGTTGCCAATGTCTTTCCCAACACCACCGTGCTTTGCAGCAAGAAAATTATGGAACTTTTTCTACACGTTGGCAGTCTTCAACTCATCTCCTTCAACTGCAAAAATCCATTACCGATATTTTTTTAAAAAAGAACACATTCACTGACATTGTTTCCTTTTAGAGTATTGACAACTCTCTAACCACATCCTGCCTAAATAAGTGCTCATCGGTCAGAACCGTCCACCATAGCCTCCACCCCAGCAGTTTCAATTGATTGATTTGTGACTCCGGGCGCGTCAACTGCTTATATCACTAGTTTCGTAGTGTACATATTTTATCACGAGAGGCGGCGGTGATCTTCCTCAGCTGAATGACGAGATCCGGTGCCAACCTACACGAACTAGTGGGTTTTCCCAAACCAGATATTACCCACCAGCGGGGCATCGCCTCAGCCGGAACAACGTCCCGGTGTGGTAGTGTAGTCCAAGTAAGTGTAACTATGTGTAAGTAAAGGGGTAGGATAGAACAAGGAAGGGGAAGGAAAGTTCGTGCGCGATTCGTGGCCCGAGTACTGCTCCGGCATCTGCCTGGAGTTGTACGAATAAAACACGAAAAACCACCGATCAGAGCAGCAGGCCGCTAGAATTTCCCCCCAAACAGCAGAGTTCGCCCGCGTTTTCAATATCAGCAAGCAGGTTCAATCTATTTTGAAAGGAGCTGAAGCAACACTAGTGGAAGAGGAAGTGCTGTGCGCACGCGGCCGCGCGTTGCCCCATATCTGAAGGGAGCCCGAGCAGACGCGACGTCATCGCATTCCGCCGCCTGTTCGTCACCCGTCGCGCTACTGTCAGGCGACTGTGGGGGAGAGGAGACGGGTAGAGGCCGGGTGGGGCGGGCGGGGCGGGGAGAGCGGGACGGGAGGAGCTGAGCGGGAGAGCGGAGCAGGACAGAGAGGGAGTGGTGGGGCGGGGAGGGAAGGGGCGGGGAGGAGCGGAGCAGGGAGGAGTGGGAAGGGCGGGTGCCAGGCGGGGTGCGGGCGGGGGAGGGTGGTGAGGCGAGGAAGGGGGGAGGTCGGGGAAAGGAGGGGAGGTGGGGCGGGGTCTGGGAGCGGGGACGGTGGGAGGGGTGGGAGCGAGGCGGGGAGCGGCGGCTGGGGACGGGTGCAGGGGGCGGGGGGTGGACGAGGTCGAATCTCTGAAAATGCACTGCAATGACTGAAAATGCAATGCAATTGTAAGTAAGCATTAATCAAAGGTACTACGACAAAAATAGTCACAACTAGTTATAGTGCTCTCATTCCAATCAAAAAGAATGGGGTGGACAAGCTTAGTTGAGCTTTGAAATATGTTTTGCTGACATAGGTATACACACTGGTATTCATCACGAGTAATTCCCAGAGAAGCATAGGGAATTTATCGATAGAACTATATTTTACACACCACCACCAGAAAGTTATTTGATCTTTAATTACCCATCATATTATCTTCCGACTCCCACAACAGCTGTTTATTATTCATTTCACAAATAAAATCACAACAAAATGTGTCCATGTTCGAAGATCATTATCTTCGAATTTCATTCCTTATCGTGAAAGACAATATAGAATTAAAAATAATATTCATATCTAAATTCACGGATTAAATATATAAATGAAGGATGAAAAAACAGCAGTGAATGTAAAAGTTCTTAATTATATTAACATTCCACGGCCAATTTCTGTTATTAACAGAGACCGAACCGAGGGAATTTTTGTAATAAAAAGAGACACTCAAACGGGTGAAAAATAATATGAAAAATGGAAATAACAAGGGCAATAAAAAGGAAAAAATAAATAAACATGTTTAATTTTCACTTTAAGAAGGAGAAATACTGAATCACATTCAATATTTCAAGAAGGATGAAAGTTAGATTTAACCACTTCGACTGCTAAATATTTTTATACAAAGATAATTATCTTTTTACCTCCACAGAAACAAGTCGGTAAAAGTTGGTTGATTAGAAATTCTAAAGTGTTTTTTACTACTTTTTCAATATCAGGATTTCTGAAAAACCTTTTCTCCAGTCTGTTCTTTGCAAAACTCTCACGTATGTTGTAAAACTCTATCACATTCCACCAAGACTCCTTCGATAAACATTCCTCTAAGTTTCGTGATGGCTTTCGGAAGAAATTTGAAATTGTACCCTGCATAAAAATCTCTAAATATGGATTCAATAAAGCTTTTGGGTGTGTAATAGCTGCTTATTCTTCATCTTTCAAGGACAGCCGAAACTCTTTATTCTTCGAGTAATTTCACAGAAAAAAAAACAGCATACGAAATCCACGTTCCCCGCCCAGTTACAATGTGAAAATTGGGCAATGGCAAATCTGTGATCCCCCTCAAACTCTAGCTCGAGCAAGCGCTTTGGTTAGCATCAACTTAACTTCAGAAATGAAGTTATTTGCAGTGAATTGCATTCGAAGTCTGAGTGCCTCCCACTAGGTGTGCAATGCACGGGCAATACACGATAAGTGATTGAGTTCGGGATACACAGTTTTCAACAGTACAAATGCTGAAATCATACAATTACTGGATTGGTTACAACTTGACATTTTTTACAGCAACAATCATTGAAACACTGCATGATAGTTGTACTATTGACTTTTTCTAATTCATACATTGCAAATAACTATGATTTTGATGAATCTCCTGTCAAAGGTGACATGAGAATGTTTAGAACTGTCCTCGAAGTACAGTCTGTTGTTTCATACAGAATAAAGCAAACAGGATTGTCTCCAATTTTATTTTTTACTCTCTAAATAGTGGATGCATGGATTGGTTGAAGTAATTTTACCTTGGAGTACTTCCATCTGAAAGTGATCTTTTTTGGATACTTTTCTAAGATTTTTTTTTATCGCTGGCGCATTCATATCTTTGTGAACGGAAATGCCACATTGCACAAAAGCAGCGGTTAAGCCACTGAAAAATACGTTGTTGCCTACAATTTTCTTTTACCTTCCACAAAACCGAGGCAATGAATGACTGCTTCGAAGCTTTACTGCGAATACCAATGTTTTTCCTGGTGCTTTGCATTTTGCAGGTGTTGCATTACACTGTCTTTTATATCTTTCTCATCTAACTAAAAATTAACTACACACAATGGACAGCGAACTATCTTCTCGTCAGTTTTTCACCACAGACTTTAGCTTGCTGTAGGCTTCCATTTGGTTTCGCCATTTCACTAACACAGTATAGCACGATCACACAAAATCATGAAACTGTTCAAATATACTTCACAGCAAAATTCGAAATATATACTAGTTTAGGGAACTACAATAAATACACATAAACATAACTGCCCTCTCTCCCGTTGTTAATGCTGTTTTTCTCAATGGACACTTTTTTCTAAGATGCACAAAGATTGGGTTGTTGAATTTCTCGCTATAAAAATTCATAAAGCTAGTGATAGCGATAACGAAGTTGAGATCAAATAATACGATAGCTGCTTTTTCCCTTCCTACATTCCACTGATATATTTCCCTTCAGCACTTCAGTTCTTTGAAAAACTCTGTTACACGTGGCAAATAAGCGAAAGATCTTGTACGTAATGTTTGGAATGTTTTTCAAATTGCCGAAATTTTATCACTATCTTTCCCCCCAAAAAATCAGAAGAAAAACGTCACAAGAAATGGAGAGTGTTGCTAAAAAGGGAAAAAAAAGTTAAAATCGCATTATTTTGTGACTAGAACACTGTTGTGAAATATGTTGTTAATTATCCAACTTTACATAGTTAATTTACAAAAACGGAATTATATTTAAAATCTGGACTCTCGTCATTAGAAGAAAGAATTAACAGAGTGTATTAAAATAGAATTAATAATTTTATAACGAAGGATGTGGTACGTTAAGAAGACACTTATGAGAAAATACTAATAGTTTGATATTTCATGCTAAAACATTTCACCCAATTGTTTCGCTTTGAGCTTACTCTCACAACGTCACAAAAAGGAGGAAAGCGAAGTCATTCAATTTCCACGCATGGCTTCTCCAACCACATCACATCATCGTCGCTTACTCGAATCGTACCTCGCGTAAATAAACGTACTCCCCCGACCGACTACAGCCGCAGGTAACATCCTGCTGGTCAGCATACATCATTCCCTCTACAGCGGCAACCGTCAAACGAGCTCCTCTGGCCCACCGTTCGGTGCAATTTAGTAATGGATATCTCCATTGCCGATTCACATAAGAGTCGATTTCCGAGCGTCTAAAAATTAACCAAACGCGACGGGAGATTACTGGAACCGAAATCCTCTCCGAAGTCGCGTTGATGAAAAACCAGTCTGCATTTCCCAGCGTTGAAATATTCAATAGCAGAGATGTGTCATAGAGAACGAAAAAAGGCGGATATCTCCGTTTCCCAATCTATATTCGTTAAAATGCGACCTCGTGCGATCTCGCCGGAGGTCGCACAGAGAGCGCGGTTCAAATGAGGGCCAGTTCGAAATATCAGGAGAGTAGGTCCACGGCAGATTAAAGCGGGGGATGGCGTAGTAATCAAGTGCAGATGCATAAATCATTCTGACGACCAATAAAAACCGTGGCCTGTCCATCGTTTCTCGGCTGCCGGTGAAGGGGAAAGACGCAGAGGAATGAGCCGAGAAAAGAAACGGGGGACGAAGAAGATCAAACACAGAAACATGATGGCCAAGAGATGCGAGAGAATGAGACGAAGAAAGGCATATAAAGGTAGATGGAAGGTATTACAAGGTGAATGTGATCAAAACAAAAAAAGGAAAATTGTGAAAATCTAAAAAACGTGAAATGAAAAATGTTAAAAAAGAGCCCAATATATTGGAATGTAATGTCACAATATTATATTAATGATATGGTGCCACTTCGAAAAATATTCACAGATATAAAACAAATGTTATTAAACGTATTAAGAGAGACTGAGTTCCACATTTTACATTTTTTCTCACATTCACATTTTTGCCTGAGGCTACAACATTCATCCAATTTCTACCAGTTGAAATCTTCAATATTCTACCCAAAAGAACGGCGAAGTAAGACTCGGCCTTATCACTGAATTTTCTTGAAAAGAAAATAATTAACGTAACGAGATATCAAACCTTATTACAGTGCTTTATTACGACTGCATATACTGATACTGCACATACTGCCAGATACTGCACAAAATACAAACGAAGTGGCATTTTTGGTATTCAATGGAAACGAGAGGTTACAAATATTCGCCATTCATATTTTCATCCATAATCAGTCGAAAACACTTCGCCCAGAACGAGACCCGTTTGAAAGTGTACAAGAAACTGGTCAGATCGGGCGCTGCGGGACGCGCGTGCCGTGTGTAGTGATGGCAAATTTTACCAAAACATCGAAATATCGATGTTTCGATACATCGATGTTTCGATACATCAATGTTTCGATACATCAATGTTTCGATACATCGATGTTTCGATAAATCAATGTTTCGATACATCGATGTTTCGATACATCAATGTTTCGATACATCGATGTTTCGATACATCAATGTTTCGATACATCGATGTTTCGATACATCAATGTTTCGATACATCGATGTTTCGATACATCAATGTTTCGATACATCGATGTTTCGATATATCGCTAAAGGATTTTCGATGTCGATGAAAACATCGACGAAAAAACATCAATGTTTTAATTATAGACTAATAAACATGCTATTTTCCTATCCATTCCTAGTTACAATACATAAAAGGAATATATTTGATTGTCTGGTTACCAGCATGTTAGTAGTATGTTAATAAAAATTATAATCGAATGTAATGAATACAATTAACAATAAAGAACATCGTGTTTCGCTACTTCACCTTTTGGTCACTTCCATTTCACGCAACATCGAAGTAAAACCACCTAAAATTCCCTCAGATTGCACAAACGAAATGTGCAGCGTGATAAAAGAGGATGACGCAAACCAACGATACTGCTGTGGATTGTTGTTACTCTATAACGTGCTTAAACCCCTTAATTAAAATAAAAATTAAAAATTAAAAAAATCGATGTTTTTGTAACAAAATATCTCACGTGAAGAAAACATCGAAAACAAAATATCGATGTTTCTGGTGAAAATATGGGTGATTTTTTTGTCATCCCTAGCCACAGTGTTGGGGCGGCGCGCCGAGCGCGTGGTGCCTTCGTGTGCCGATTCGCGTGCAATAGCGTGAGCACAGCCGACCGTGGTCGGCGCGGGCCAGCCGCTTCGAGACGCGCGAACACGCGACGGTCACGCGTGCATTGGGATCAGCGCACGCACGGCACACACTCACCCGGAAGGGGTGGGGGGAATAGAAGGGGATGTGGGTAGACGCGCACTGGGGGAATCTCGCCGAGAGACGCAAATGCATGGTGACATACTACAGTCGACTCTGGTTATAGTGAACTTGGATATAGTGAACCCTCGGATTATAGTGAACTCGGATATAACGCACCCTCGGATATAGTGAACATAAGTCACTGGTCCCGTTTTACTTACATTACAAATAAGCACAAGAAGATCCTGTTATAGTGAACCCTCGGTTAGAGTGAACTCGGATATAACGCACCCTCGGATATAGTGAACATAAGTCACTGGTCCCGTTTCACTTACATTACAAATAAGCACAAGAAGATCCGGTTATAGTGAACCTGAACCTCGGCTATAGTGAACGTAGGAAATGCAACGGCCTGGAAATTAATACATTTCTGGAAAAGAATACATCGCGTCAGTGCCACAAATTCCAACACTAGGCAGCTTGGAAAAAAATAACGTCGGCCAAAGGTCATAATCGAAGAAGTCTCCCCTCACGCGTCATTCAATTTCAATTTTAATGGATTTTTAAGGACAATAAAGATATTCAAATTTTTGAATCGTGCTGTTAATGTATTTTGCTGTATCTGTATGTTAACAAAATCAATCATTATAGAGTAATGATATTTAATTTCGACATCGGATATATTGAACCTAAAAGGTTAGTCTCCAGAAGTTCCTTATAACCGGGGTCGACTGTACCTTGTGACCTTCACTAAGGCAACGAATTTCAGAAATGAAAGACATTACATTTTGGGTCCGTAATAGAGGCCATAGACAATTTAGACATTTAAAAAGAAATTATGTGGTGACAGCTCATCTCGGTAGATATCTCTCACATGCGAATCGCACAAGGACTTTACTATGTGGGTGTTTTCTTAAAGAAAAATATAGGGAGGAGAAGGGAATAAAACGAGGATTCTTAAATTGGTAACGCACAATAATGTATCTAGCAGAAAGGGTAAGAGGTCAAACAAGGAGAATACAAAGTAAAGGAACATCTTTACGCTCCTTTTCCAAGTGGCCCACAAATCTCTCAATGATTTTTTCCATCTTGTCACAAGCTCACAAAAAATCTCTGCATACAATTCCGTCAATTGTGAGTAGACTTTTACAGCTCCAAAGTGTAAATTGGGCGAGCCAGAAATTGGGCCCGAAAGTTGAGAGTCGGACCGTGCCATCTCCGAACTAGAACGCGAACTGAAGCAACTTCCACCCAAAAGTCAAAGGTGGACCTGGGATGTGAACTTTCGCTGCCCCATGTAGATGTCTGTGAAGTCCTCCTCAATAGCCGAAATATTCGGTTCACTCACACTGTAATAAGACGCCCAACAAATGGGAAATCCGTCAGGCCCACCCGACCTATTGCAAAGAATTTGCACCAACTAAACATGGGGCTACGAGCCATTCCGTTCCGCATTCACGCACATTCACATCATCTACGTATGAATTTCACTCTGGGTTCGTCCATTTGTAAACAAAACAATAACTTAGCTGTTTTCCAGACTACATGACAGTAACACACGTATCATCCTTGCTCACTTTCCCTCTCCTGTCCCTGGAGTTACTTCAACACAAAATATCAACGAGTTGCCTTCAATGCACTTTCTGTGCAAATTTCATAGTCCAAACTACTATACTACAGTGTGTACAACAAAACACTTAACTTTCCGTTCAGAACTCTACATACAGTCAACATTCAGTTCAGATTTTGTGAGTTGCGACAAAAAAAAGCGCAACTAAAGGAAGGAAAATTGACATGTCTCCTCAGCAGAACGTCGCATCTGTCTTCGGTTCAACAGAGTACTGTTGTACAAAACTGTTATAAACCCCACATGGACGTACGGTTTAGAAGTATGGGGTTCTGCCAGTGAATCGAACATTGAGATTCTCAGAAGATTCGAAAGAAAAACATTAAGACAGTTAACCGAAGCACCATGCTTTGTCAATAACAAAACATTTTATAAGGACCTAAAGATATCAACTATTTAGGACGTCACAACGAAACGAAGCCAGGAGTGTTTGAAGAAACTATGTGAACATACAAACTATCTATCAATTAATTCACTGGACAATAGTGAGCACATGTATAGACTGAAACTTCAACACTCATAAGAATTCCCAAACCGCTCCTTTAACCACTAATTAAACAAAACCACTCTAAATGCACCCATCACGTCCATGTAATAATGTTATTTGTGTAAATTCAAACCGTTTACTGTATGTTCTTCAAGAATATATAGTAAATTGTGTAGATGTGAAATAAAAAAACATTTTATGATTTAGAACCTAAATTTTCCAGCGGACACAAATTAACAATAACCCCAACATTGTAGTGAAAATTTGTATATATAGTATATATTTATAATAAATATATACAATAATATATTATATATTTACAGATATATACAAATATATACAAGTATATACATTATTTTGAGAACAAGATACAGAATTTGACAAAATCCAGCAAATTAATAGAATTTCAAGTCGGTTTGGCTTCACTGTTTCACAAACCAAAACCTCTAAATACATGGTATTCAGAACTACCGTCCACAGCAAGGGTCAACAGGCGAATGGGTAAGGGGGATGAACAGCGGGGGTGCGGCCTTCCTCTGAAGACAAGGGTTATCACTCAGAATATCGAAGGACTTGATGGCGGCCCTCAAATTTGAACTGGAGAAAATAGAAACGTAGTTCGTGAAGACAACAAAATTCACCTGTCAAATTGGTCATTAACGTCGCGACTACGAACTTGAAAGCATCACCGTCGTCACTACGACCTTGAAAGCATCAACGTCTGTTCTACATGGGGCCGCAGTTCGTCTCCAGCAGGAAGACAAACATGCCACGCCCCTTTCCGGCGGCGGAAGAGACTGGCCGGCGTGGCGTGGCGTGGCGTGGCGTGGCGGGGCGTGGCGGGGCGTGGCGTGGTGCGGTGCGGTGCAGGGGCGTATACCGACTGCATCCCACGGTCAACTTTTCCTACGCCGTTCACCTACATCCCCAAAAAGACAGAATCCGTCTGCAACCGGTTGCATTTTCCTCCTTAGTGTATAAATTGATTTCTACATTTACTATGGTCGGGTAAGTGTTGTATTGATCGATTGTAATTGATCCACTTCTGTCTGTTTTCAAGAAACAAGTCATGGCATGTCCTTTTAGATGTAGAAAACAACCTGTCAACGAAGAAAATTTCTTAAAAGTATGTGAAAACAAAATATGAAATGACCTATCACAAAAATCATCTTACCTCGTTGATTTAACATATACTATTCTGGAGATTCTTTCATATTCACCAGTGTTCGAGGTATTCCCTGGACTGCTGCGAGAACATCTATTATCCACGCACGTGTTCTTGAACCCTCGCTTCGCTAGTTGCGAGAGGAGTGGGAGGTTTGCTTATTTTGAAAAAAGGAATTTTATATTAAATTTGTAGTCCGTTTTTCGATGCAAAATAGTTTCTATTACACGGGAGCGAACAGTTCTGGTTATCAGATTTTGTCTACAATGCTCGTTGCTATCATTTATTCTTAATTCAACTAATGTTGGCAAAGGAGTGGGGGTAGGTATTCCGGAGCTCAAGAAAACGTGCGCGTATGATACCTACATGCGCTTCATAGGAATGCAAACTTTACTCCTGTAACACCGGATGAACGACCGGGATGCAGTCGGGCTGACCTTCTCAGGTAACTAAAAGTGAAAGGGGTTGGTTAGCTGTGAAGCGAAAACTGACCGCGGGATGGAGAGCCGGGCGATTCCCCGGCGGCGGAGCAACGCGCACCTCGCAAATTGGGCCGTGGGCGGTGGCGGGAAGGGCGAGGGCGGGGGCGGGGGCGAGCGCCCTAAGGCGGGCGCGGCGCCTGACCTTCCGCACGGGCGGCGGCGCGCAGACGCCGTCACCGCCCGCGCCCGCGCCATCGATCGCCCGCCGCCAGCGCCAGGGCGACCGCGACGACGACGCCCGGCCGCGGCGGCGGAGACGCTCCGCGCGCCAACAGGGCTAGCGACACACGAGCGTCGCGAAACGTGCGTCGTTGACGTCCGTCACTTTCATGACTAGAGACCGGATTTTTATGTAATTACATTTTTTTGTTTTTCTACTTACCGCTCTCAAAATTTTAATCTTGGCAAATTGTCGCCGTCCTAACAAAACCAATTTTTTCGTTACATATTTTTACATATTTGGTACTACATTACATATTTTACATATTTCGCTATTTTCACACAATACTTTATATTCTATCAATTTTCTTAAATGTTTTTATGTAAAGAAGTATTTTCAAAAAATTTAGCTATTTTTCCTGTATTGTTACTGTGTACTCTACTCGAGGTACAACACCTGAAGACGCGGTCGTATATTCTCACAATCCGGCGTGCCTGCTTCAATTATCTCAGCGGCGGGAAGTGCACGTCAGCGACAGATCATTTTCACCTTTAGGTGTGAAAAGAAGGGAACATTTTGCATCCTCTTTCTGGAATTATGCAATGCCCGTGAGTCATTTTTTGATTTTTCTAAATGTCCGAGAGGTCGTTAGGGCAATTTCTCTCAATATTACTTGATTATATTGCATGGCAAGATGCGAATGTGATGTGTTCTGTTACACCAGAAAAAATGCTTGCATGTGCACTCCATGAAATTAACCTTTCTATGTCGAATCTATTCATTTTATGAACGGAAAAATCTTCGCCGCTCGTTGAACGCGGAACAACGTACAACGCAAGTACTCCCTGTGTTCTGCACGCCATGAATGCCTTAGAAGCTACAGCTTCTGCAAGGAACAACATACGCATTCTAGCTACTCAAATCCATTGGCTGCCACGCGATGGATGTCACTACAGCACGCTAGGGTGCCACGAACCACATATGTAGTAACTACTCTAAGAAGGGACCACTCTGACAAATAGGGAAACATATCAACATCATGCAGGGCGATGGCGTTGCACGGGATAGTAATGCAGTCATTGACAAATAAGCTGCCTAACGAACGCACTGACAAAATGAATGTATGGACATACTGCAGTTATGTTGCGAGCAGTGGCCAAGCAGTAGCTGACGAAGTGGTCCCTACTTATAGTAATATCGCTACATCCCTGCGTGCATTTTAACGTCCGTCATTTGACGCTCATGTGTCACGCGCCTACACGACTGTGTTGCGTCAGTTAGCTGCTACACCTCTGCCTCTGCAGAATCCTTGACCGGGGAAAACCTAGGGTTTGACGGTCAAGGGTTTTCACACTAGCTCTACATAGCCACGTCAAATTTAACAATCCAGGAGAGTTCTAGCGATAGTTTCCTGTGGTTTCTCCAATTAATTGCAGGAGAATACAGAAGCAGTACTTTTTTTTAACAAACGGGACACGAACCGCGCGCGATTCTTTCCTTGATCTTGTTCCACCCTCTCCCCTTACACTCACATTCACACGCACGTGCACACACACACACACACACACACACACACACACACACACACACACACACGTTGTCCGGATTTATAGCTTGTCAGGCTGCAGTGGTACCCCCTTGGGAGGACGGAAAGCCCTTCCAATTTAATTTCCTAATTCCTAACAATAACTTAAGTTGGCGCGAAGTCTACAGATGGAACTTTACCAATGATTCTTTTGTTAAAGGGTCAATAGCATATTTTTTTATAATAATTCATTCCTTTCTGAATCTTACATTTGTGATAAAATAAAACATTAGACGAAACAAATATAATATAAATATTTTAAATTGCAAAAAAGTTAATTTAATCTTTTCAAATCATTTTGAAATAAACAGTAATCATCAAATTAAGAAAACAATTTCCAGTATACAAGCGTGTTGAATAATGTCTAAGGTGGGCTTTAAATGTGAGCTTCGGCGTCAAATAGCGAAGGATAGGTAGAGCATGGAGAGAGAAGAGCAGAACATCCAAGAAGAAAACGGGAACTTCAAAGATTGAATTAAAATGCTGAATTATAATCATGAGAGTTACTGGGGAAGCACGTAAACAAACGTGTCTGACAATTAAGAAGAGTATAGCAACGGGGTTTCAAGTAGCTATGCGATACGTTTTTACGGTCAAAAATGTACCTCGAGAAATGAATAAAATAGTTGCTACTGCAGAACGGTCAGGGCATTTAGAAACTACGGCGAAAATTGAAGTTGTAAAAGGACAGCAGCACGGGGAACTCCACAAAGCACGGGAGATGAGAGGGAAGTATCACAGTGGGAGGAAAGAGAGAAGTAATGGAGTGGAAAAACGAGCAGGTCCCAGCAACTCAACAGCCAACGCTCACAGTTGAAGTGGTCACGACTCTGCTGACCACCTGCTGCTACGGGGACAGGCTGACTCAGCGGGACGCAGATTACAGACAAAATGAAAAGAGGGGGGGCGGTATACATAAGACGAGAAATATTAACAAGAATGACAAAACAGGATGATATCCGCTCTTTTCATCTTAACTGTGCATACAGTGAGCTTTATTTTTCAAAAGTACGCAACAACTCGTCACACTCTGACTCGTTTGGCAACATAAATTAACGGATTCAAGCGCTGCAAAGAACTTCTTTAAAATTTACTTGTCTATAAATTTAAAAGTGTACAGTGTTTTCTCTTTACTTTTTTCATTTCTTTAGAAAGTCATTCCTACAGCTACGATGTTCATGAAATTACGTTTTGTTATCTGCTATTTACAAGCTGGAATTACATATATTGGAATCTGTATTGTTAGATTATTTTAATTGAAATTCATTTTAAAAACTTTTACATATTAGTATGTATTTTAAGTTATGAAGACAATTTTCATACAAGTATTTCATCATTTTCTTCCTTGTGGGGATTTAAAAAAGAAGATTTTTTTTTTAGAAATCTTCTAACGCCGCTATTTTATTTCACGTTTATCATAAATTTAATGATTTATTTATTAATAAAGTTTTGTGATATCAAAAAAACAAGTTATCGAAATCGCCCCACCCCCTCATCACCGTTATTCATCATCATCTACTTCCATTTCGAAGCAATGACACGAAACAGAACCAGTAAGTGTACACGGTGGTGTCAATTAGCTTCGTACTGTCAAGTTAAAAAAAATAACATATTATCTGATGTAAAATAATGTTTAAATTTTACTGCAAATCTAAACCAGTAAAGGTTTGATTTGAACGACTATTATCCGACTATTAAACTACCGAACGACAATTTATTCCATGAGATCGGTGTGAAACTGTCGGATACGTTGCGTTAACTAAAATATGATTTAATTTACAGCTAACGTACAGAAGATTACATAATGGTATCTTACACATTTTACTAATATTTTCATAATTTCCATTACCTATTTATGAGCATATTTTGCTACTACAGAGAAATTCCAAGACAAGTCATTTGTCACGCAACACACGTGGGATCCATGCATTCGCAATGCACCGTGATTTCCCACCACGATTACATGAGTGTGTCACCTCGAAGGCGCAGATTTACTTGTCACACTTCTCACACAAAACTAACACTTTCTCAAAACAACAAATAACACTCTCACACGTTCTTGAATGTGATATGCATCACAACATACTAAGAGTGTATTATCAACACTTGCAAAACAAGCATCTGCAAATATTACTATTAAGAAAGCGAAGCCCATTCTATTTTACATTATCTGTTGAAAATTAATCCATTAACATGATCATTGAAGGAGTTGAAATTATTCGTTTCCAGAACTGTACGCTTGAAGTCATATAATCCGCAATATATTTTGAAACTCTTTGAAAAGCTTTATTGGCCAAAATTTATTATCTCAGGCATTCGATAATTCACTGCAGATAGTGGGTAATGTTGCTTGCCTAATTCAGAAGTTCCCTTTATATGTAATATTCTAATTAAGTCTGATATGATCTGATACAGAGATATCAATCCAGAAGCTCCAAGAAAGGCTTCACAGATCGACGCGGAAGATCCGCACCCTAAGCGGATTGGCCGCAGCTGAAGTTTCGCGACAAGTGCTGCCTTATGAGCACGTTCAGACCTGCGCGGCAGACGAGCGTCGCGGCAACGGATTGGCAGTGTTTAAGGAGGTTGTCACATTATGTCAAAAATAAGATTAAACTTCGCAACTGAAATTTATCACAAGATTAGATGTTTTTACATGCTTTCCCAAAATATAAAGTGATTCTACCGTATAGTTTTAAAGATAATCGCATTTGAAAACTTGCGTTTTAACACGCAAAGTATAGGAAAATGATCTCGTTTGACCGTAAATAATTAAATTTGAAACACATCTACATAAGATTACACGAGGGGAAAATATTACAAATGTAGATTAAACCTTTCTGAATAGAATAGAATAGAAATGAAAAGATTTTACCGTGTAGTTTGGACAAAAACGCAAAAAGAAAATAACATCTGTCATCAGTTTTTCGTAAGAACGAAAAAGTGCGGCAACGTTGCATGACGTACCACTTGGCGGGAATTTTAAATATTGCGAAACAGAGGCTGGTTTGTAGGCATTGCTTTGTGAACTGGCATGCGTATGCGGGGTCATTCATGATGAATGAAGATAAAATGTTGTCTGCGAGTTGTTTAGCGAGTTCTTCAACGTGCACGATGCGGCGACCATCAACAGGAAACATGTCTTCGTCTGTAACGTTTTCTTCTCCGTTTCTTCGTTTCGCGGCTACAGACAAATTTGTTTTCCACGATAACTTACGTTTCGTAACAAATCGCCCTTTATATCTCAACTGTTCGAACATGATTTTCAGGTTATAAGACCTACAAAAACAACTCACCTCAACTCAATCACACACTGTTCTGTACGTTCTTGACCTTCCCGAAAACGTAAACCATTCGTACCAATAAAATAAATATAAAGTGTTGCCAAGTTTATTGCCTGAAAGTTATCAGTTCTCGGAAGGAGTTAATTGCGATCTAAAGGTATTATTCTTGAAAGAAAACATTTACATAATACGTAAGAAATGTCCTACTTATAAGATAACTAGAATTTGAAGAGAAATGCAGTCATACATAAACGTTGATTACTCCAGTATTTTTAGTATTTCATGTTGGTATTTGGTGTCAAATTAGCTTCTTAGCTTGCGTTTGTAAAATAATTAACACTTTTTAATACATCATTTAAAAAATACTCGTTTACCAATCGTCGCGAAATACAGAAATGATACACTTGATACTCGTTCTTCATTTTTTAACAAGCACGTTCCAAAATTACAACTTTTCGTTCGGCTGACTAGAGAGTAATGTGACAACCTCCTTAATCGGCGGCGATATTTGTAACGCAGTCAGACGCGTTTCTTCCGCCGCAGCTCGCGTTTCGTGAAAGTCCGCTCGTGTTCGGGAGTCTTCGCTCCCCTCTGGGTCGAGCGACCTTGCCAACCGTCATCAAACGCTGACTCATAATTGACGCTCCGGTGTGAACGGTCCCGCGAATTCCGCGGCCGCGTCTAGCGCGGAACTTTCCGCGCCGCACCCGCTGCGGATCTACCGCACCTGTCTGTGGGAGCCTTAAAAGTGCAGACTTCCGTGGCCGGAGTAAGTAACTACTTGGGTGACCGGGAGGCGCCACGGTCTAGACACTGGAGTGGCCTATAGGTTCTATGCCAAGTACGCGGTGTCTCCCGGACGACCACGCAGTTACAATCCAGACATTCATCTCGCTTCCCTGTGTTGGGCACACGCGACCTAGAGCTGACGCGCGGACGCGATGCTCCTAGGGTCAGCGCGTCAGGCGACGCCCTCGCACGGCCGCTGGGGAGGACGCGGGCTGACGGACGGGCGTCGCGTCGCGGGCCGCAGCGACGACGCTAGACAGCGGTCAGACGCAGCGGCGCGGTGCAGCGCGGCAGTGGGCGTGACAGGGGGCGGGGCGGCGCAGAGGACGCCAGACGGATGGACAGGTACACGCACCGACGGGCAGGCGCGGCGCGGCATGGCGCACGCCACGGCGGAGGTGACGGCGTGGGCAGTGGTGTGGGTAGTGGTGGTGGCGGTGGCGGTGCCGGTAGCGGTGGCAGTGGCAGTGGCATTGGCAGTGGGGTTGGCGGTGGCGGTGGCGGTGGCGGTGGCGGCGGCGGCGGCGGTAGCGGTGGCGGTGGCGGAGGCGGAGGCGGAGGCGGAGGCGGAGGCGGAGGCGGTGGCGGCGGTGGCGGCGGTGGCGGCGGTGGCGGCGGTAGCGGTGGCGGTGACGGTGGCGGTGGTACTGGCGGTAAGCGTGGTGGCGGTGGCGTGGCGCGGCGGTGGCGGCGGCGGTGTGCGGCGGTGGCGGCGGTGGCGGCGGTGGCGGCGCAGCGCGTGGCGGCGGCGGCGGCGGCGGCGGCGGTAGCGCGGTGGCGGCGGTGGTGGCGGTGGTGGCGGTGGTGGCGGTGGCGGTAGCGGTGGCGGTAGCGGTGGCGGTGGCGGCGGTGGCGGTGGCGGGGTGGCGTGGTGGCGGCGGCGGTGGAGGCGGCGGGGTGGCGGCGGCGGCGGTGGCGGCGGTGGTGGCGGTGGCGGTGGCGGTGGCGGTGGCGGTGGCAGTGGCGGCGGCGGTGGTGGCGGCGGCGGCGGCGGTGGCGGCGGCGGTGGTGGCGGTGACGGCGGCGGTGGCGGCGGTGGCGGCGGTGGCGGCGACGGGGGCAGTAGCAACGGCGGTGGCGGACGCGGCGCGGAGGGACGGGGCGGCGGCGGCGGCAGACGGACAGGCGACGGGCAGCGGGCAGGGGCGCGCGAGATACTGCAGATTAGCATAATGGATGGGAGGGGCGCGGGCGACGGCTGTCGCGCCGCGCCGGACGGAAGGGCGGGAGGCGAGCGAACGCAGAGAGGAAGAGGCGCGAGCGAGGCGATACAATCGGTCGCACCGGCAAGGGAATACGGACGCTGAAAGGGAAACAAAGAAAGGAAGAAGCATCTACAAACACTATCACGCACGCGAAATGAATAAAATTTGTACTGAATTATTGGCATGGATAGAACAATACGTTAAATATTAAAACACCTACTTGTGAATTTAATAAAACTGATTGAGTGTTGAGTAAAAGAGAAAAGATTGAATAAAAATAATAGATAAGCTAACTGAGAACTGAGGCAGGAATGCAATGGTCTGTGCAAGACGAGACGGATCGGATCGGATGGTTCGGGTCGGGTCGGGTCGGGTCGGGAGGGACGAGGACAGTCAGGTCGGGACGGGTCGAGAAAGGTCGGGACGGATCCGGTTGGGTCGGGTCAATTGAATTGAGCCGTATGGGACCCGGGCGTTGCGTGCTCTGAAATTGTGAGAGAGGGGAGGGGGGAGGTGAGAAGGAATAGAGAGCGAAAGAGATCATTGAAGAGCGGGCGTCGAGGGCGCGAGAGCAGCGCTGGAGTGAAAAATCGCCACCCGGGAGGTGCGCTGAGCCACTTCCCGGGGATTACGAAGTTTGAAGACGGCTAATGCCGCTCCAAACACAACGCTCCGGCGGGGTTCGCTCCTCCAGCGCCCACTGCCCTCTCTGAACGGCGGGTGCGCCGGCGACATTCACTTTCACGCACCCGCCACGCCCACACGGACCTTTTGGCTACATTTCTCACCATCTTTAATGTAGGTTCATCGCAAGGAGAGTGCTGCTGCAAACAAACTAAAGAACAAGTGAAGAAAGTTGTGTAGAGTTTTCGAATTCAAGGAAACCGAAGACCTGCCAAGTAAAACTTTGTAATTCATCCGATTTATAAAACGGAGTAGGGCTGAAGGAAAATTTGCATTAATTAAGTTTTTGTCCACACGCAATCTAAGTTACAAACAATCAGGTAAAGTATTGCTTTGGAATATATCTAGCAAACCATCAGCTACGAGCAATTCATTTGATGAAGAGAAAATGGTCCCGGAAATTCAAGTAGGTAGTTGGATATATGACAGACACAATTATTTTTCTAAATGAAACTATCAATATCATAAAAGCCCTTTCCTACAGAAACAAGAGTGCCATCACTGATAATGTTTTCTGCTGTGTTGAGTATGTAGAAGCACATAGGATTCCTGCTTCGCTCTGGGGGTCTAGTTTTTAACCATCATTAAATTCCAGTAGCTCTCCTGATGCTATGTCCATACTTGATAAACCGATGTCTGACAGGGAACGTGACTCCAAGTGCACACAAACCAAAACGTTAGACTGGGAGGCTCATGTGCAAAAAGAAAGCATTACTTTGACCCTCGTTAATATCCATAATATCAGAAAGACAGATTTGGTTATTCAGATCTACCACTTATTTAGACCCAACTCAAAAGCACTTACTTGGAATAAAATCTTACATTTTCACACTTCATTTACAGTTATTCGTAATTTTCATTTCATACAACATAGTTTTATACCCATTAATCCATTTCAATTATCCGATATGTGGAGCAAAAGGTATTTTTGACTACACAAGATTGATATTAATCTTACGCGCTGTTTGTTTTACACGATTTTAGAATTGGATTCTTGACTCATACATTATGCTTCTCGCTCCTCTTGGCGCAAGAGACAAACCAGTCAAATGGAAATGCACGTCCAGTCCAATAGAGTGCTAAGAGTAACTAAACAGTAACATTTTCAAAGCCCCCAGTCACCACATTCCCCTTGTCAGCGGAATAACCTAATCATTTACGAGCCGCCACGGCACCTCCGAGAACTACCGAAGGGCAGGTTGAACGACCGCCAAAACTCGGCACGGCGAGCGGCGCCGCGCGGAATGAGCCAAACGGCGTGCGAGGCGGGGCGGGGCGGGGCTGGGCGGGGCGGGGCGGGGCGGGGCGGGACGGGGCGAGGCAAGGCCGGGTGGGGCGGAGCGGGGCGGGACGGGGCGGGGCGGGGCGGGGCGAGGCGAGGCAAGGCCGGGTGGGGCGGGGCGGGGCGGGGCGGGGCAGGGCGAGGCGAGGCGAAGCGAGGGGGAGAGCGAGGGGGCGTCGTAAAGCTGCAGCAGCGAAAGGCGCCGGAGCCGTGAGCGGCGCGAGGCGGAGAAAACCGCGGCTGCGGTCGGGGCGCCGCGCGCCGCGGCGTCGGAGCGCTTCCAGGAGAAACCGCGCGGGCGCGGGCGCGGGCGCGGGCGTGAGCGCGCAATCGAAAGTGCGTTTGGCGTGCGGCGCGAAAGCGCGAGGGGCGGCAGGGGAGAGCGCGCCGAGGCCCGCGCTCGCTAGCAGACGCTAGAGACGCTTGTCATCAAGAGCCTGCAGCAATGATGACGAGTTAACTGAGCGGAAATGAGGTTGGTTGTAAGTGATTCCGGGTGCGTGAACTACTGAGGTCATTCGTCCCGGAAGTGAAGTGTAGATTTTCATCACGAGGTGGTTGTGATCCTGACCTGCTGGGTAGCGAGATCCGGCGCCGACCTACCGTCGGGTAGCGGGGTTTCCCCAATCAGGAATCTCCCGGGCAAGGAATAGGAAGGACAGACATCGCGCGGTCCGTGGCCCGTTTGGTAGGGTACTACTCCGGCATTCGCCTGGTGTTGATCGGAGAAACCACTGAAAACTGCCGATCAGAGCAGCCAGCCGCTAGAATTCTCCTCCAGGCAGCGAATGAATTCGACCTAGCTGACAAGCTAGTGTCCAAAATCTTGCCACTGTCGGGACTCGAACCTAAGAACTTCCAGTAAGAGGCACTGCAATGACATCAGTTGATGCATTGAGCCACCTCTCCCGGTCGGAAATTCGGGATATTTATACCTTTTAGCTCCAGAATTACTGTTGTTTCTACAGTGTACCTGACCGGCAGGTTACAGGGTTCGAAATCTGACAGTGGCGGATTTTCGGCACGAGCTAGATAGCTATACTGTGATTTAAATGTAGAGTCTCTGAAATACGAGATTACTTATATGTAGAGTCTTTGAAATTCGTATCACGAGCTGAAAGTAGAGGGGGACACTATCATCCAATTGAGAGTTTCGTTACGACTTTAATTTTTGGTATTGAAGCTCCTGATTGGATGACAGTGTCGTCCTCTCCTTCCAGGACGCCACCTTCCAAGGACACTACATTTAAATTGGTATGTAGGCCGACATTAACCAGTGGCTGGAGGAGAATTCCAGCGATCCGCTACTCTTATACGGATTTTTCAATGGTTCCTCCGATGAATACCAGGCGAATGCCGAATGTCAAACATAAGGAATGGGCTACGGTCTGTGCGCGAAATTTCCTTTCTCTTTCTTACGCACTTGCGGGGAGATCAGTCGAGAGCTTAGCTTTCCCTGCCAGGGTGGTGGAAAACCTGGAAACGGGAAACCCAGACACGTAGGTCGATATTGGATCTCACGCCCCAACGGGAAAGAAACACACCTGCCGGAATACAGCCTGCCCTATACTTGCAGGACTATTGACCATATCATTCGACGAGCCCAAAAACACTAATCACACAATCAATCAGTACACCTCCAGAATATGCTATATCTAAAACAATAAAGAAATACGTCTTTAATGTACTACTGTTGAACGTTGAAACATTGATTTAGAATAAACATGTATTTAAATCGTTGGCATACTCGTGCAGTAACAAAACGGGTAATCCATGAGCTCATTCAATATTACAACTGACTACGAGACATTTAGTAAAGATCTCGTGAACGAAAATGCTAAGCTATTTCTGATAGAACCGCTGCGCGCAGAAGACAAAGGGTCACGCATATAATAGTAGATATTAGCAAACAAATGCGAAATAACGTCTACAGTTTTTTGATTCTCACAAAACATATACCTTGTGTTGTCATAAGAAAAGGTCTCTACAATCTTGGTGCTTTGATGACTATGACGACCCACTGTTTCGCCTGTGTATTCAAACGTAGTTACAGATAACAACTGAACTCTGAAGATTTAGCGACGGCATTCACTAATAGGAATTGACCTCGTTATTTCTTCTGCATTTGTTAATGAATTTTCTGAAAAATACATAATTCTCAATATTTGTTTCAATGTCTCTGAAACCGCAGGAAAGCAAAAACGTCACCCAAGAGTAAAAAGAGTATGTTTTCAAATTCTGTTTCACAATCAGTTCCCAATGTATTTACAGATTATATCAATAGAATTATTATTATTATTATTATTATTATTATGTTAATTAGTAATGACTGGAAGAATTTTTAGATTTAGAAACGTTGGTTTATAGACACACGAGCTGATTTGATAATTGTAATAACCGCACAGTTACCTGTGTTGCAGAGCCACAGAACATCTATGCAGGGGATCTACAACTCGGATATATACTTGTTCAGTAAAAAAAACCATTGAAAACACAGTATTCCTTAAAATAAAAACGAATAATAAAATGTTCCCAAATAGGTCTCATTTTAACTCCAAATGAAAACAATAACAATTAACCAATCTGCAGAAAATGCTCATTTGGTACTCTTCTTTGCATTACAGAGGCCTTTCAGAACTACCGGAGCCAGAGTTCCCAGCCAATATTCCAGAAATAATGGATTCAGGTTCGTCTACATCGCACAAAAATACATTCGTTTCCGTTTCAGAACGGCCACTTCGCGAAACCGCACCAGCCGCGCCTTTGAACTCCACAATAAGGGCAAAGAGGGAAGCGGCGACGGGGGGGGGGCACAACAAAGTTGGGCGACTACGGGCCGCGAGCGCCACGACCACAACAGATGGGCGGCCATTCGGCGGATAACGAGGTGAATCGAGCGAACTTCCCACCGCCTTTCGGGGCCCGAACTCTTCAGGATTACTGCGCAAAATGTCCTTTCTCGTGCGAAGTTGCCGGCGACGCGGGGGTGCGGGGGAGGGGGAGGCTCTGCCTCTGTGGGGAACGCCGAGGAGAGCCGCCGTCCAGAAGTGTGACAGCTGACGACAGCTTGGGCATCTGCCGTGAGCTTCCCAAAATGGATTCCTTCCCTCAACGCAGTGGCCGACTTTAGAAATGAAGGCCACCGGGGCTAACGTGAGAGATTGTTTTTGCCGTGGGTCCACTTCTACAAGTTTATGGAAGAAAAATATATTTTTCAGGACTTACGCCCGAATTTGAAGTAGATTCTTCCGGAATAAGATAAGTTTTAAGCAATAAATAAATGCGTAAGAGGTCACTTGTAGAAATCTATATTTCACAGACTTTTTCAATTCGATCGTAATAACATACTTTAGTGAAGCAATATTTCTGTTTTTTATTACTAGGGGGCGGATTTTAATGAAATGTATTTTTTTTTCTTTTCACTTTAGAACAATGCCGTTTGGTATAGAAATTCATTTTATGTTATGACAAACGGAAGTGACCCATTTTTATACGTCAACTCTAGCATTTTTTGTCCATTTCAACTAATAAGTCATTTTGTGCCTTTTCCCGACACTTTTAATGCATTTTTTTGCTAATTTCATTGATTTTTATGTCATTTTAATGGTGCTTGCTTCAAATAGTATTTACGAGATGCAACAAATGTTCTTCACGGAATTTCTGAGCATCCCATTCGATTTGTTTGCTCAGAAATTGTTTTGACAGCCATTGTGAGTATGTAATTATTGTGACGTATATCAGGGTGGCTCGGCCGATTTCAGGATAACTAAAGACAGAGATTTCCTGAAACAGTCCAAACCAAAAGTTTTGCACGCTGAGTTCACTCGAACGAATGGAAAAAGCCTCGATTACATCAGTAACGTATCCTACAGCTTGAGTTGTTTATCCAAACTGGTTTTGATAAGATTTTTTACATAATTTTTCTTTGGTTTTAGAGCATTTTTAAAGCATTTTAAGGGACTTTATTGATCATTTTTGGCGATGTTTTAGGTCATCAAAATCCGCCCCCTACTGATTACTTTTTTCGTAGTAACAAAGAAAAGTAGTGTTGCGTACAGAATTGAAAATATTATAGGAAATCATTGTGGAAGTTTTCCGTGGTACAAGAGAGGATGCCTGATAACATAACCTGAACACGTAAAGAGGCGGAATGAGGAATACTTAGAAACGAGGTGACCTCCCTTATACCAATGTGTGATGACTAATGATGCACACACTACGATACATACATCATTGGTGGTCACTCATTGTCCACTGATTTGATAGTTGAGAAGAGAGGCTGTTTGTGAACAAGAACCATTCACTTAAGCATCACTCGTTGAATGTGTTCCCTATGAATTCGGTGTTAAGTTATTCATTCGCTTAGTGCCCTTACCACTCCAAAAGTACAAATTTTTGACACTGTACTATAGGAAAATGTTCTGATAGTGTCTTTCTCAATCTTAACAATAACGTGCAGGTTTCATGACAGCGTATAACTTATTAGACTTGTAGTATACTCAGAACCAACACTTGTTAGTAATACATTTAACGCATTTGCAAAAACGATGTAATCACACAACTGCACATCATAACCCTTTTTCTATTTGAAAATTAATAAATAACCCAGACTGCAATGAGACTTTTAATTCAGAATTGCACGGCACATACTTGCACCCTAAAATCCTAAACAGCAGTGAGACTTCTAATTTAGAATTACATTGTACAGACTTGCACCCTAAAAGCTCATGCAACATTTATATGGAACTGGTTGACACTTCCCGGTTTACTAAATTCAGGGATTTTTTTTACCATATAAAGCGCGATAAATACCAGAATATTCAAGACCCTTGGAAATAAGATCAAATACAGGTCAGTATATCGGCCCTCTCGGTCGCAGCTTACCAAAAAACATTAAACTACAACGGAACTCACGATAACACGATAGAGCCAGTCCTCTTCATACCTTTCCTGCCATTTACGCAGTGCCCACTGCCGTTGAGAGAGAGAGAGAGAGAGAGAGAGAGAGAGAGAGAGAGAGAGAGAGAGAGAATTAGGGAGATAGATAAGGAAAGAAAACAACGAGAAAGTCTTTGCCATTCTGAAGCATCACTAGTTATTTCAATGTTGTCTAACAACGGAAGCAACACAGATATTTATTGAGAATGAATTATTGTCATAAAACGCAAAGTTGCCATTTATATAATATATTACAGTCACAATACACGTATACGGTAAGAAAATCTATATTTGAAAACAACCATACACTAAAGTCACAATTTTCCCCAGGTCCTGGCGCCCGCGTGATCTTTAAGAGAGCTCCACCTCCTCGTTAGAGTCAACAGCAGATAAATTAAAACTTTTTTCTTTCGCTCGCAGAGCCAACTAGCTCGCGTCGCTCACAATCTAGAGGGCGGCGCGGCGCGGCGGTCGCAGCTTAACAACACGGGGCTGAAAGTGCGCATAAATTAAGACGGCAAAACGCGAGCTCCTCCGCCGGGGGGGGGGTAAGGCGGGGAGGGGAGGGGCGGGGGCAGAGCTAGGCGAGGCGAGGTGAAGCAACCTCCGCCGCTGCAGAGAGCCGCTTCGAGCGGGGCGCCCCCGATCTGCCAGGGGGAAAAGGCAATCGGGGTCCCGCAGGGTCTTAAATTTAGCCCGCAGCTTCTTCCGGGGCTTCCTGAGGCTGAGGGGCGCGGCACGGCGAGGCGCCGACGCCACTGGGCCCGGAATCCTCCTATCGAGAAGCAGCCCCTTTTGGTTAGCGTCTCAGGTCGGTATGTACTTCTGTGTCCAGAAGGATTGGTTTCGTCTTTGCTATTTTCATTTTAAATAGTACTTCAAGCTCTTCGAACTCTACTGAACGACATGCACAGTAAAACGTATAAGACAACACAATTATTATTTACTACTTCAGTATTTATCATTCATCTTACAATACGTATTTTCTAAGTCATGCAGTTCCTTCATAATCTTCTTTCTTTCATGTCCACCTGTTCTTTCGTAGATATATTTTCTTATGTCTCTTTCATTAGATCTAACGACTGATGAAGGATTCGTATGCAAATAAATATATATTTTGGAAAGTGAGAATCGTATTCTTAAACATACATCTCATCGTTGCACCACGGTTGACGCGTGTCTCACTTTTAATCCTATACAATGCGGTGCGTTATGTAGTCTTACATCAATTTACAGAATACTATAACATCTCCTTAACATGTAATAAACTTATCTAATAACGTTCATAAGATAATCTTGTCATATGCAATTATCCCGGCCTACATTGTTACATACGAAACATTGTACGCACAACCAACCACATATAACTTCATTATTTTCTGATGATGCGATTATCTAGCATACTGCGATTTGATGTGGATGTAAGCTCATGACGCCGAAAAATTCGCCTGCATATCCATCGTAACCTAGAAGTGGATTCTCAGTTACTATGTACGACTTCTTCCATATAACAATTGCTCATTAATCTGATAAATTTCGGCTATTCATAACAGGTTTTTAGATTATGTATGGCAATAGTTGGACTTGGCATAGAGGACTTCAAAAACATAAGCTCGACCGAGGGCTCTCTAGAAGATTATTTTTTTATGGCCGGCGGTCATCAAGACATAGCCGCGAGACCCAAGCTGCAACTATGCAATGCAGTGCATTGAGTAGTCATGCATAAATTTAGAGAATACTATCATATCTTAACAAGTAATTAACTTATCTGATAAAGTTCATAAGACAATGTAAGTCTTGTTGTCATATGTAATTACCCCACCCACTTTGTTTTATACGAAACATTGTACGCACAACCAACCACATATGTCATCACTAATTTGATGGTCAGATTAGCGGCGATTCTGCGATATAATGTGGATATAAGCTCATATCGCCAATAAATTCGTTCGCATATCCATCGGATCTTAGAAGTGGAACCTCAGTTACTATCTACTTCTTCCGTATAGCAATTACTGATCAATCAGATAAATTTCTGCTATTCATAACAACTTTTTAGACGAAGTATAGCAATACTTGGACTTGGCATAGAGAACATCAAAAATACAAGCTCGACCGAGGGCTCGCTTGAAGCCTATCTTTTATATCCGGCAGTCATCAAGTCATATCCGGGAGACCCAAGCTGCAACTACGCAATGCAGTGCCTTGTGTAATCATACATAAATTTACACAATACTATAATATCTTAACAAGTAAACAACATAACTTATAAAGTTCATAAAATAATGTAAGTCCTGTTGTCATATGCAATTATCCCCGCCTACTCTATTTTATACGAAAAATTATACGCACAACCGACCACATATATCATCACTAATTTGATGGTCAGATTAGCGGCGATTCTGCGGTATGATGTGGATATAAGCTCATGACGCCGATAAATTCGCCTGCATATCCATCGTAACTTAGAAGCAGAGGCTCAGTTACTATTATAGATCCAGATTCCCCAAAGGCCTCTTTCGTCCTCCCTAATTCATAAAAATCATTCGCTACAATTTCCCGCAAAACACACCCCTTCACTTCTAAACAATAAATGCAAACTTCCCTTCGTCAAGTTATACAAATATGAAATTTTAAAAATAGTGAAGGGTTATACCGAGATCCGCATTTGCCTGAGGATGGCCAAGTAAATTCATTGTATGTAACATCGTACCCGTCAAAATCCCCGAAAGACGAAAGTCGAACGGAAATAAATAAAATAAAATAAAATAAAATAAAAGTAAAATAAAATAAAACAAAATAAAATAAAATAAAAAGTTACTACCTAAGCCTTCTTCCCTATAACAATTGCTGATTAATGTGATAACTTTCAGCAATTCATAACAAGTTTTTTAGACCAAGTGTAGCAGTACTTGGACTCCAAAAACACAAGCTCGTCCTAGGGCTCTCTTCAAGCCATTTTTTTATGTCCGGCAGTCATCAAGCCTCACCCGGGAGACCCACGCTCGGCCAGCGGGTGAAGCAACGCGAGCGAGCGTGCGTGAGAGCGCGGCGGGTGAGGAGCCGAAGTGGGTGGAGAGGGGGGAGGGGCGAGGAAAGGCGAGCAGGAGCGGCCCGAGTCACGCGCCGCAGCCAACCGGAACCATTCACCCGCGCTCCATTCACAAGGCGGCGTTGGAGCCCCCGCTGCACGACGCGGGCCGGTGGCAAGGTGTGGACACCGTTCGCTGCTACGGGGCACGCTTTTCGGCTGACTCACAAGGCGGCGAGAGAGATCTTCAGATATGGTCTGGGTACGCGCGCGCGCGCGTGTTTGTGTGTGTGTGTGTGTGTGTGTGTGTGTATGTGTGAAATATCCACACGCAAACAAATGTGTGGGCGCGTCATTTGCTCTTTACGCAAGTACGGAAAATTTCATTTAAAGAACGAATTGCACACAACTTTGGACTCGTTTGTGCAACGCAATTTTTGCTCGTTTGTGTTTGTAGAATATATTTGTTTTATGAGTCGATGTTTTGACATTATAAAAAGATCACATATTGAACCAATTATCCAGAACATAAAAAATGCCATTCAAGCAATTATGGTATCATAATGTCTTATGATAAATTCTGTAATTATAAAAACGTAATTAAAGATAAAATAATGAGAACAATACTCTTTATGGTGTTTTCTTTTCTTTTGACAATTTGTAATGGTATATAAACCTCAATTGTGAAGTACAATACAAGGTAGACTAATTAATATAAGCAGTTTCATCTGTGTAAAGAAGGTTAAATTTCTCTTCAAACGTAATTATCTCCTAGTGCTAAAGAGAACAATGAAATGAAAAAACTGAAACCTGAGTGATAAACTTCACATACCGCAACACATATTAACCTTCCCGTTCACCGTATTGTATCTTTAGCTTATTTTTTTACGACTTTTGCACATAATAATCCTGTAAAACGAAACTTCTTGCACAAGCATCGACTTACGTAAAGCAATTTCCGTTCATATCCTAAGATCAATGACCTTTAAACGATCACGCCCAATTCGTATCTTATCCTAGGCCAATTTATATCTTTTATGGCCACACAAAATACGATTTAGCCCGACACGAAATACATTTCACAAGGAAGTGACCACACAGTGAGAGTTGTTCGCGAAAAAAGTTGTATCTCACAATGTGGTTGCATCGATTACCGAAACACTCGTTTTACTGAAGAGGTGTAACTTCACACAGTCTCCGTAATTCTCTCACAGCAAATTCACCTACCAAATTTAGAGAAAGAACGAAAATTATCGTACCATTCCCGCAAATATTGTACACACACACGACGGTAACCCTTATTTTCTGGCTTAAGTATCATTGAACGCTCATACTCTAATTCTATAAATGGACAATTCTAACACAATTCTACACGATATATTGACTTGGAAGCATTCACACCCGCGCTCAACTGAACGTCAACTTGCACAAAAACAATCCAGATTTGTCGCGTTTTGTCATTCTCAAACCCACATGCAGTCTATCAAGCCGTGATTGGTTCTCAATCGTTCCACATGTGTTTCCATGCCGCTCATCTAGCGTTTCTCAGGGCCACAGAATTGTAGTTTTTACGACACGACACGAATTGCCGTCAAATAGACAACTGTAGGAATATTTTTTATAACATACGGAAGATAAGTAATGCTAACGGATAAAATGCACTGCGATATTCCAAACAAAACGTGTAATGAAATTGACCACTACGTGTTTTTCCACAGGCATTGGATTCACAAATAGACGGAAATCCCGGAAATTCAATTAGGATTACCATACACATATTTCTAACAAATTGGAACTCAATTAACTAATATTTTTCATTTAATTAAGAAATGGTAGTACAATTAATGCAGTGGCAAAATTCTAGTTTACCTAAGTAAACAAACCCTTACTTTTCAATTGTTTTATTGGAAATAATTTCTCACAATGCAATATGCAATGTAAGATGTCTTATAATTGTCATATTTGTATATAATTTAATAATAATTGCAAAAAAAACGAATAAACTTTAACGGTATTCGAGGTTGACGTGAGTGATAATAATGATTGATTGGCAGACGATGAAATAGTGACTAATTTGAAAATTTTACTTTTCTAAATCAGTTTAAGATGTAATGATTACGGTTCTCGCAACAGCAGCTTCAAAAACTACCAACATATTAAATTTTCTCTCAAAAAAAAAAATGAGTAAGAGCGAGAAATTGACGACGAATTCTCAACGTACATCTTAATTAACTCAAAACAAATTACCAAGTCATGCAAAGTGTTTTTAAACACCCTCGCCACCCTTACTATCTATTGTTGGATACTTTTTATACAGCTCTCCTAACACATTATTTTCCAGCAATTTCAAAAGCTGTTTATCACACGAAACCTTCCACCAGAAGACCTCCCTCCAGTTGGCGTGTATGCACTGATTTTACCGCACACACGCCCGCGTAACAAAGACTGCAAACACGCCCAACGCTGGCTCCTTACGGAAAGCCCGCAAGATCCCCGCGCGCGGCGGCGGCTAATCCATCACGCGGGATGGATGCGTAGCGCAAGCTGCCGCAAGAGCGCCGCTTAATCTCTCCCATATGCGACCCACCTCGCCCCGCCTCGTCCGGCGCTTCCTCCCAGCTCCGCCCCTTCCCTCCCAGCCCCACCATACCCCTCCCCCTCGCCCTGGCCCGCCCTGCCCCTCCCCGTCCCGCCTTACCCTGGTCCGCCCTGCCCCGCCTTCCCCGTCCTGCCCCGCCCTTCTCCGCTCTCCTCCAACCTTCTCCGCCCTGCCCTGGTCCGCGCTGCCCTTCCCCGCCCGGCCCTGCCTCGCCTTCCCCGTCCTGTCCCGCTCTTCTCCGCCCTGCCCTGCTATGCCCTCCCCGCCCTTCTCCGCCCAGCCCTGCCCCGCCACTACTCAGCCCTGTCCCGCCACCTCCCCACCGGCCACGGCCCCGCCATCCCCGCCCCGCCCCCCCCCGCCACTGCCCCGCCACTGCCACGCGCTTCCAGCACCGCCCTGCCCCGCCCCTCCCCGTTCCTCCCTTCCCCTCCCCGCCCTGCCCACCCCGCCCTGCCTCGCCTTCCCCGTCCTGCACCGCCCAGCCCGCCCCAGTCCTACCCCGCCCTGCCCTGCTATGCCCTCCCCGCCCTCCTCCGCCCAGCCCGCCCCAGCCCTACCCCGCCCTGCCCCGCTCCGCCCTGCCCTTCCCTGCCCCTCCCAGCCTTTCTCCGCACCGCGCAGAGCCGCGCCGCGCCACACGCAGCCTCGCCTCGCCCCGCCCCGCCCCGCCCAATCGTGCGCGGTCGTTGCCGCCAGCCCTCGCGGGCGGCCGCGCGTTAACCGCCGTCAATCACCGGCTGCGGACGCCCGGCGCACGCTAAAAGCACCTCCGCGTTATAGATTGAAATAGATCTCGATTCATGCTTTATTTTTTCTCCCCTTGCTTTGCGCGAATCGCAAGCCGGCGCGAATTGCTCTGACGAAAGGCGGTCTTAGGACACCCGAAATGAAGCGAAAATTCGCCGAGCACCTCGGGTACTCTGGATGGGCGTACAGTCGCTCGCCGCTTCCTGATTCTCGAATGTGAGGAGTCATCGTCGTTAAGGCGACTATCGAGGCACGAGCTTAAGGCGAGACAAGGAGGACATCCGTTTAACGAATTCACAACTGCGTATACGTCAGTCCTCACACAGTCCATGAGAGGCCTGTATGAGGTTTTTTTTCTATTACAACGAATTCGATGTTTAATTCATACCTCACACCCTTCAGAAAAAAACAGAAAAGATATGAAATTGAGTGACAAATATGTTCCTCTTTCACTTTAAGCCACCCCTCATTGCACCGATTCAAAATGTAATTCCTCATGATATTGTTACTTCGCTTTAAGTCTGTACCCTGCAGCCTTTTGCCGGAACAGGCCACACGTTTTCCTGGAACAGGTTTGTCCATCAAATTCAACTAATGGACCGTCCTGTATCTCATTCACCTCCCACAACTTGACACTTTCCTGCCGAATAAAACGAGTTCACCCCCTAAAAGCGTCATTGAAAACCCCGGACCTGAAACACGATTCCAATCGCGGAGTCGCGCTGCCCATCTCCAGCAAAAGCACCTGCTCGGCGTCGCCCGGCCACTGCCGTCAATCACACGCAGACGGCGGCGTCGCGGAGGCGAGTTCAAAGGACGGCGCCCCCCCCCCGTCGCCGCCGCCCGAGGCGGTGACATTTGGCGCGCGCCAAAGGGCAGACGACACGCGCCTTCAACAGGTCCGCGCCGAGCCGGTGGCCGACGTTTATTCTCAGGAACACATTATGAACACTTAACGCTTAACGCGCTCGCCCGTAACCTTTAAACAGGCTGCTGACACTTTTGAATGTTAAAAAGAGCGCGCCGCTCTGAATATGAGGGCGATACCACGTATGTGACTGCAATACGAATCAGACCATTGGTTCGACTTCATGCAATTTGTTTCGTTCATTATCGTGGCCCGTTGTACGTATCCAATACAAGGGAAACAGGTTAAATATGTAACTGCCTTTCAAATGTTATGGATAATAATATCTTTTAATTATAGACAATCAATTCCAAATAAAGAGCGGCATTTAGTTGTTTTTTTTTTAATTTTGAATTCACTACATCTAATTAACAGATATTATCATCCTTGATAATGTAGGGAAAAAATTACCCAATAAATGGTGTATGAATGAGATCTACCCACAAATCGATGTAGTCGAGTTAATATTTACCCTCGTTTCTTAATTTCTCATAAGGTTTCCTTCATAATGTTCCTCGTAAGGTTTCTTCCTTCCTCGTAAGATTTCCTTCACTCTATGTGCTGAAATGTTATGCGATGAAGATATGCAAATATTTTGAGAACACGAGAACAAGTCTTATATAGTAAATTCATTGCAAGGAGACACGTACATTTAAATTGGTTTTGGAAACTTGAATATGATAATGGGCTCTGACACTACAAAAAATTGTCGCCTTCATACTTTTTAAATTAAAAACATTTTACCTGTATGATCCAAAACAAGCCACAAATTAAAATTAAAGAATATTTCAACATACTGACACACACTAACAAAAGTAGTACTTGCATGTCGAGAATATTCGAATCCTTTCAGTAATTCATACAATATTCAAATGATGAGATTGTAAATCTCATGTTCAATGAACCGTCTCAAGTTGAAGGATAAACATCTAATATTATATTCAAAATTTGTTCATCTTTTATACTTCCACATATATGAATCGCCAAAGAGAAGTCATTGTACAATCAGTTTTTTGTACAAAAACTTTTTAAATCGCACTACGTGAAACACAAACCCGAAAAAACAATACGTCGCCATACCATTACAAAATATAAAACTATTCCTTCTGAATAGTTTCAAAAGATCTAACAATAATTACTTTCGAAAGTAATTAGAGTTAATTCATTTTATAACTTCAATTTTAAATAGAATCTTCAAAAAACTAGGAATTAGTGGTACTTCTGCCGTTGAGAAAAATTAAGAGCAACAAAGATTGTAATACATTCAGGTTGAGATTTTCTCTGTCGTAATACAAATACGTTTCTACATTCGAATTACCGGGATTTCATTCCCGGTTTTCACCTATCTTGAATTCCTGTCCACACCGACATTAAAATTCACCTCCCACTTTTTAAGGAGAATTTTCGAAAGCAATCCAAACCAACATGCTCTTCAAAACTACTAATAGCGTTTCCCAGAATGCTTCATGAATACCGGATACGTGTTCCCGGAACGGATGAAGACGAAGCGGAGATATTTCCGTGACGGTCCAGAGAAGACAGTACCCCGCGTGCACCTGTCCCCTTGAAATGCAGCGGGACGCGCCGTCGCCCGCAGAGGCGCCCTTGTGGAACACCTCATTACGCGCGGCTCGGAGCGGCGCGGCCAAGGAGGCGCGCCTAGGGGCGGCAGCGGCGACGGCGGGCGCCGCGTTCGAGGAGGCCCTGTGCGCAATGAGGGCGCTCCACGCGACACGCGGAGGCGGCAGACAGCACTCGCCTTCTCAAAGCGCTCCCGCCGCTCGCGCAGAGGAATGCCACATTGATGTCGATGTTTTCAGAACATCGATGTTTTGATGCCGATGTGTTTTAGCATCGTTGCTATTGTTTTCGATGTTTTTATGTGGTCGATATTTTTAAAACCAAAGTAAAATTCCCTCATAAAAAATCTATAATACATTTTATATATTCGTAAATTGAATACACTTCAGACTAAAGTGACTACAGACTAAGGTTGATAAATAAATGAAATAAACTTATCGTCAATAAAGAAGCCTCTATAATTTTTGAAATATTGAATCAGATATTCCACGTTGTGTTAATTGTTCTCATGATTTTTTTTTTTTACTTTTTGTAAAGGTCTGCTAGGTCATGTAACTGTAACTTGGTCACTGTAACTGCTAGGTCATGTAGTAACCACAGTGATTGTTTACATTGGGGTAACTATGGGGAACACAACACAAGCACAAACAAACATCCGAAAAAAGCCACAAAATACCCGAGGAAAACTGTGTATTCATTGTAAATTTAAAGGCGGAATTCCCATTTATAAAAGAAACTACTGTTTCAAAGACAAAGTGGAATGTACATCTACCATGCTGTATAATGGTTGTTCAAAAGACAGCTGAACAAGGAGTTAAACATTAATATTGGCCACGAAATAAACAGATATTTTCAGAATGAAACCACATCCTGCAAATTACCGTTTTTTAAAAATATTTCTTTTTTCTTGTGGAGCGACTGTGTAACACTATGATTTACAATTCAGATTCAATATCAAATCAACTGAATCAACATGGTTACAGGCCGATGAAGGCTGGTCTTCTTCGAAAGAAGTTCAACGAGAACCTTGGGCGACACGAGTGCCCAGAAGCACTCTGCATTGCTCCAAAAGAGCGTGAACTACCTCTCTCAAGACCGAAACCGTATCAAAATTACATGCTTTGTTCGAATCAGTTTCAACGTCATCCTGGAAAGTTAGCAAGTTTTATGAGGAATGCGATCAAGAACAAATTATATTCTCACTGAGATGAAATGAACATTCGTATTCTTAAATTTTTTTAAACTACTACTACGTCGGTCTCTCTCTAGGCTCTAGAGAGGCGACTAACTAACTTCATGAACTGTTTATTTTTAGTAAATACATGTTTTAAAAGTAAATAAATGCATTTCTATTAAATATATGATAATTGATATGTTGCTTTACAAGAAGATTTAAAATTTATAGCTCGTAATAAGCACTGGTTCCAAGAATTCTATTTTCCAACACCATTGGTTTCCCTTATTTCGTACAACACCAGATTATTGATTACAACAAGGAAGTAGCCCGGATTCTCTACACGAGTCCAGAAATCATGAAGTGGGAAGACATTACATCGGAAAATCGATCATTCAGAAAGCGCTCCGCTACAAAAGCGCTAGTACCCTCGCAAGACTCCCACAATCACACACCCGATTCTCGTGACCACCGCCTACAAGACCGCACGGCACGGAATACACACGGCCAGGCGCCCTCGTGGCAGAATCAGTGCCAGGTCGTTGCGCCATGTGCTCGAGACCGTACACACCGAGCGTGAGGATTCTCACTATCAGCGCAAACAATTCCCCGGCCTGCGTAAATAGTCCTGCTCGAAAGGTACCCTTGTCAACTGAACTTTCTACTCCCCCGTCTAAATTCGTCTTTCTTTGAACAGCGTGATCCACTCGTACTCTGATTGTTTAAACTGGAGAAATCGAGCTTGAGTATACTTTACGATGCATGACATTTACGTATTAATTATCGCCACGATTTCCGAGTCCATATCAATGTGCACATATTAGTTTCGAGTGCAAAGAGAACAAACTACAGTACAAGACAGCGAGAATGAAGACGTGAGGAGACTAAACCGAAAGAGTGATCAAAAAGGAGAAGCCGGTGGAAGGAAGAGCAGTTGGTGGGCAGACACAAGTGGAATAGAGGTGTAAGCAAGAACAAGAAACCAAAAAGCAATGTAGTAAGTACATTTATGAGGAATCGGTTATAAGCCAGTGACAAAGACTATGAAAAGAAGGTAAAAAAGCACGTCCTGCAATTGGATCCACACGGCTACGACCAGGATAGGAGTGGGAGAGCGTGTATTGTCAAAGGAGCGTCGCAGATGTCGTGAAGGAAAAGTTAGGGAAAAAAAGAAAAAAAACTGAAAGGAGCACAGATGAAACGAGTGGAAGGTCAGCGCGAAGGGCTTAAGATAACGAAATAGCGAAATAGGAGACTCTTACTGTGTGTGTGTGTGTGTGTGTGTGTATAATATGCCTGAGAGAGGTGGAGGAAGAGAGAGAAAGGAAAAGTGAGAGGAAGGAAAGAGAGGGAGGAAGAAAGTGATAGAGAGAGAAAGAGACAGAAAGAGAAAGAGACAGAAATAGAAAGAGACGGTAAGAGAAAGAGAGAGACAGAAAGAGAAAGAGAGACAGGAAGAGAGAAAGAGAGAGACAGAAAGAGAAAGAGAGAGAGATAGAAAGAGAGAAAGGAAGGAAGAGAGAAAGGAAGGAAGAGAGAAAGGAAGGAAGAGAGAAAGGAAGGAAGAGAGAAAGGAAGGAAGAGAGAAAGGAAGGAAGAGAGAAAGGAAGGAAGAGGGGGAAGAAAGAGAGAAAGAGAGCGAAAAGGAAGTGGGAGGAAGAGGGAGAGAGAGGGAGAGAGAGGGAGAGAGAGGGAGAGAGAGGGAGAGAGAGGGAGAGAGAGAGAGGGAGAGAGAGAGAAAGGGAGAGAGAGGGAGAGAGAGGGAGAGAGAGGGAGGGAGAGAGGGAGAGAGAGGGTGAGAGAGAGGGAGAGAGAGATGGAGAGAGAGGGAGAGAGAGGGAGAGAGAGAGGGAGAGAGAGAGGGAGAGAGAGGGAGAGAGAGAGGGAGAGAGAGAGGGAGAGAGAGGGAGAAAGAGGGAGAGAGAGGGAGAGGGGGAGAGGGAGAAAGAGGGAGAGAGAGGGAGAAAGAGGGAGAGAGAGGGAGGGAGAGGGAGGGAGAGTGACAGAGAGAGAGAGAGGGAGAGGGGGGCAGAGAGGAAAGGAGGAAGTTGCGAGCAGCGGCATCAGGTGAGGAGCGTGGGGCGCAGGATGAATGAGTAAACGCCTCCGGCGCCTCCCCCGCCGCGTCCATCTTTCATGGGCGGGCGCCAGGCCCTTCGCGCCGCGCGCCCTTCGCACCCAGAGAGCCCTTCAAAAGTGCTCCGCCTCCGCCGGCCGAGCGCCTAATATTTCATGAAATCGCGCGTGCCTCCGCCCGCACGCGGCCGCCTAGGGCGCCAGGCCTGAGGGCTATGCACCTCGCCTCGCCCACGCCACACGTGCGGCAAGGGCCTCGCCGGGGACGAAAAAGGCCGCCGCTATTCGTAAATGGACTGTTTCCTCCAGAGTACGCACGCGACAACCATCCCGATGTTTTCAAAACATTTAATGTTCCCATACAAACATCGATGTTTTCAACATCGGTGAATTTAGACCGATGTTTTTAACATTCATGCTTTGTGCTCAATTTTTTTTCTTCAAAACTTCCATGTTTCCATTAAAACATCGATATTTTCAACATCACTGAATTGAGGTCGATGTTTTTAACATCCATGTTTTGTGCTCAATTTTTTTTCTTCAAAACATCCATGTTTCCATAAAAACATCGATATTTTCAACATCGCTGAATTGAGGTCGATGTTTTTAACATTCAAGTTTTGTGCTCGATATTATTACTTTTTTGATGTTTTGTTTGTAAATGAAAAATTCCCATAATCACAATTTCGTAGAAGTTAAAATATGAAATAATAACTGATGGTCCAACTGTCTGTTTATGTGTTTGAACGAAACGAACGCTCTCTGTACTACCTTCATCGAGAATACTGCTCTTCGCCCGAGATGATCCTGATGCACTTGTATCACCTTCGTCTTTCCTCGTATTTCATATGGACAGGCGTTTTTTAATTGCTTCCAGTTAAATTGTAATTATAAATTAATACATACTGTCTGTGATAAATTAAATTTTGTTGCGCACGAATTTAATGTTAGAGGTTACTAAACCAGCTTTAATAAATCGATGTTTGAAAACATCGATGGTTTTTGGTTCATATATTATTAACATCGATGTTTTAATTTGGAACATCGAAGTTTTGTTATCGATATCGCATTACTACTCCTGAGTGACTCAGGAGGGTGATAGAAACGTACTAATCGACAACAATATATTAAACATTTCATACAAGAATCAAGACAAAGGAAATGTAATAAATACCTCAAGAAAATATTTCAAGTACTCCAATGTGAGTGCACTACGAAGACAGAACATACATAAGCATATACAGCAATTTGGAAAGGGACAAAGAAAATAAAAACCCTTTTCATTTCCTATTTTCTTCTTCTGCTTCTTCGAAATAATACACACGTGATATGTTAAATTCGCATGTCATAGATGATGTCCTCATGTTCTAAAATGGTGTGTTTGTTAAAAAAATAAGTTCTGACACAAAATGACGCTTTTATTTCTCTCTAAAAGTACTAGAACATCAATAAATACAAAAATTTGAAAAAAGTACCCAATCAACCTCTCAATCCTTACAATGAATAAGCTACGATAAATCTGGCATTCGCTACCAATTTGCAAAATTTTTAATTAGTCACGGAACACGTAAAATATACATCCTAACGCGAAAGGTAATAAATAATATGTAATTCAATGAGCTACTTAAATGAGTTATTTCTTCGAGACGTGACACCTTCTTATACAATAATTTCATTATTTTGTTCATCTCACTATCAGAATAGTAAGTCAATTTACTACACAGCCTAGCTTTTTGTTGGAGATACAATGTTTAACACTTCTTTCATGCTATCTATGAACATGGTTCAGCGCAATTTAATATATGTTCTTAAATACGTCATATTAAGATCAATGTCAAAAATAATATAATAAATTAATATTCGGAAGAAATTAACATTTTTGACTGGCGAGGCTCAAGACATACAACCTACGATATCACCGAAGCATATGAATACATTAAAATGTAAACGTCGTATGCTTATAACTAAAAACTCCCCATAGCACGTCATACACGGTTTTAACTGTTTATTGATGTAAAAATAAATAAATAAATAAATAAAAAATTCAAACAGAAAAATTCTCGACTCCCGTTCAATCTTCCTTGGTTCGCAGAACACATCAGCTGTACGGTCCTGGAATAGACGCGCGATTCCTAGTACATGCAGATCCAAGTACAAACGAGATTGCGGCGGATTTTTTTCCACACGAGAAAAACTCGTGTGATATTCCCTCCGTCCTCTCTTCCACGAAAATGCGAGCTGGACTCAAGGCATGCGGCTAAAGAGAAGGCTGGATTGAACTCTGACATATTCCTGCACGTAATTCCTCAGCGTCAACAGAAAGAGGTCTGTCGGGCCAGCGAATAGGTCGGACGGAGCTTTGATTGCGAATCCAGATTTCTCGAATGCAAAGAGATATCACATCGGTCGACGCACGCCCCCACAAAAGCTTTGAATAGCGTTTTCATCGCGACGCGTCGGACCGAAAAGAGCTGTCTGAATTTCGACAGCCAGAGAGAGAAATCGACCGACGCAAAGCCACCCTTTTTTTTTTTTCACTTCGAGGCGACAGAAAGAACTTTCCATGAATGATGGGGCATGTTTCCAACGTTTGTCCCCGTTATCAAGTTCTCGCATTTTTTTTAAAACAACACATACCCTTCAAAGAGGAGAGGGCTCCAACAGGTGAGAGAACAACAAAGAGTCAGTATTCACGTTGACGAACGGAGCAAGCGTACAAAAAGAAATAATTTTTATCAACTAAGACACTCCTGTATGATGGAAACGCCATCTTCTTTCGTACTATTGATACTTTTTATATTACATACTTACAAGTAGTTATTAAATACGCATGCATGAACTCACAACTCCCAAGAGAACATTCAATGTTCATCTTATTATTAAGAGAGACTCGATTTTTCTTTGTTCTCCAAGAAGTGGAAAAGAATCGTCTGATCTACGCCATTCATTTCTATTGTGAATAAAGTAAAGCTAAATCAAATGTTGAATTAACGAAATGTTGAAGAACGAAACAGGTCGTTTCATTCTGTCGGTTCTAGACAATGCTATTAGCTCCTTTCAAATAAATGTAATTCTCCAGACACTAGTGGAAAAGACATTTCTCTTTCACAATTCAAATTGACATACGAGACTTTCTAACCCGATCCCTGCATAATACGTTTTTCAAAACACGATGGAATGATTGCGTGAGAAAAAAACGAAATGATTGTGTGACAAAAAAACGGAATGATTGCGTGATAATAAGGATTTCAAAATCACAACTGCGGGTCGTACAAAATGGAAGAACATCAGCTGGAAAACACTGGTATAATAACGCAGAGATTACTGCCCCGAGATAGTGATCCAGCTGGCAGGCGAGGAAGATGAGCAGCCAACACCAAAGTGACTCATTGTCACGCCCGCCTCTGTGCTCCCACTCACACTGTGATACCCTAGACTGTAACGCCGCGCCATACAGTGGGCCGAAACGGGCGTAGCAAGGAATATCCAAAACGATATTCAAGAGGGAAACATTAAAAAATTGCATTCATAAATAAATTGCACATTTGCAACACTTAATGGAATGTCTATGTCAAAATGTAGTTTTTTTTATTAGTTGTGAGATACAATTGAATCTCCTTAGTTCTTTCGCGAGGGGTAGGAAATTCTAGATTCAATTTTTCACAAATAATATTTTATAAACTATAGACGTTACTTGTACCGAGATAAATTAACTTTAACTACTGTTTGGGAGACGTGGTGCCAAAAAGAAGAGAGAGAGGGAATTGGGGAAAATACTCGAAATGAGTAATTCTATGGTTATTTAATACTATTTGTAAAAAGGTTATTTCTACAATGTCATGTATCAGTATGGAACTACAGAAGATTTCCAAGCCTCAACACTAAAACTTTCTAGAGATAAAATGATAAGGAAAATGCAGTGTCGCACCACTGTACTTGAATTTGGTACTCTGGTGTCTTTACGTTCCACTTTTTCAAATTATCTGTTTATTTTCAGCAACATTTCTACTTCACATACTGAATGTAGTAGTTACAGCGGCAATTATAAATTTCGCTACTTCATTATTCAAAATGAGTCACTCCTTGTGCCTTCACATCATTACCCAATTTTCTTCTTAAATTTTATCTTTATATCGTTACAACAGACAATGTGATATATCTCATTAGTTTATTTATTCATCCTTATAACTTATTTACGGCGCATTCTGACACAGTACGAAGCAGTGTGCGTCTACCCACGTCGACGACGGATGTGCCAAGCCTTGGGCATGCAGATAGTTTATTCCTACCTCTTCTCACTTCTCAAGGCACTGTGATTAATCAGTCGCTCAACAACGCTTACTCACTCGAATTTGTGAAGATTTACGAGGAATCGTTCTGCACGTTGTTGATACACGTCGTCTCTAATTTCACGTTCCTCCTCCGTTCTCTGATCATTCGCCCCCCCCCCGACTGGATTGACTGAGGTTCGCAAGAAATTTGTCTTAGAAACGAAAGGCAAGCAAACTTCATCACTGTGAGGGGTCGTTGTTTGTCATTAAGTAAAATCAATAAAGTTACTTTTCGTTAAATATTTCTTCAATACGTGGAAATGTACAATAACATTATTTCAGACATATATTAATAATTTTAATATTTAAATGAATTTTGCTACATTCAAGAAAAAGAATTCACAAATACTTTGGAACCATTGTGAGAAAATTTGGAAAATATTCTAAGGGTTTATATCAAAACACTCCCTTCCCATATTAAAATGATTTGTTTCAAATTCCAAGTACCGCGACTATAGCCAGATCGATTGGGGAATATTCATTTCGGTGAAAAAGTCTTGGTACAATTCGAGCTTAGTGCTATTCACAAACAGACCGGCAGAACCTCGAACAGATAGATGGACGAACAGATAAATGGGCGGACTGTCAGATATATGTATGGACAAACGAAGAGATGGACACAGAGAAACGCAGAGAGCCATTTTGGGAAAAAAAAAAAACCTTTTCTGAGGAAAATGTCTAGACGTGGATACTGACTACACTTCATGTGACTACAAACCGTTTTTTCTTCTGAAAAGTCGCACTTTTTCCTGCAGCATTACATACATTTCCCTATACTGCGAAACACTACTCAAGAAAATTACAAGAGATGTCATTGAAAGGAATTAATCAACACAAACGGACCGTTGAGGAAAAGAAAAAAATTAAATGATGCATTTACAACCGCTTTGGTCTTGCAGAGTCTGAGGAGAGGATCATCGAGCGAGGGCGAGTGGGAGCGGGGCAGGGGAGGGGGGAGGGGGGCTTTTCCACGAACGAATCGAAACGAAGCGGAGTGAAATTTGCCTGCGTCCGTGGCACCGACGCACCAAGCGCTTGGCGCAGACAGCCTGTCAGCGCGGGCGGGCGCCAAACGGAACAAACGAGCTGCACGACGCGATTCCCGGAAACGCCTTGCAGACGCTCCCACGTGGCTGTTTTATAAGAGGGGCCCCCTTCCTCTCCCTCCCGCCGGTTGCCACGTGCCCGGCGAGGCCGGGATGAGGGGAGCAGCCAGTCGCGGGAGATGGCGCAGGGAAGGGCAAACGATAGCCTCAAGGCGTCCGCACCCCGAGTGATGGAGCTGTTAATGCTCCCACAGACCGAGGCGGAAGATCCGCAGCCTACGCGGATTGGCCGCAGCGGAAGTTTCGCGTCACGTGTTGCTTTATGAGCACGTTCAGACCTGCGCGGCAGGCGAGCGTCGCGGCAACGGATTGGCAACGTTTAAGGCTCCCACAGACCGACGCGGAAGATCCGCACCCTACGCGAATTGGCCGCAGCGGAGGTTTCGCGTCACGTGTTGCTTTATGAGCACGTTCAGACCTGCGCGGCAGGCGAGTGTCGCGGCAACGGATTGGCAACGTTTAAGGCTCCCACAGACCGACGCGGAAGATCCGCACCCTACGCGAATTGGCCGCAGCGGAGGTTTCGCGTCACGTGTTGCTTTATGAGCACGTTCAGACCTGCGCGGCAGGCGAGTGTCGCGGCAACGGATTGGCAACGTTTAAGGCTCCCACAGACCGACGCGGAAGATCCGCACCCTACGCGAATTGGCCGCAGCGGAAGTTTCGCGTCACTTGTTGCCTTATGAGTACGTTCAGACCTGCGCGGCAGGCGAGCGTCGCGGCAACGGATTGGCAGCGTTTAAGGCTCCCACAGACCGACGCGGAAGATCCGCACCCTACGCGAATTGGCCGCAGCGGAAGTTTCGCGTCACGTGTTGCTTTATGAGTACGTTCAGACCAGCGCGGCTGGCGAGCGTCGCGGCAACGGATTGGCAGCGTTTAAGGCTCCCACAGACCGACGCGGAAGATCCGCACCCTACGCGAATTGGCCGCAGCGGAGGTTTCGCGTCACGTGTTGCTTTATGAGTACGTTCAGACCAGCGCGGTTGGCGAGCGTCGCGGCAACGGATTGGCAGCGTTTAAGGCTCCCACAGACCGACGCGGAAGATCCGCACCCTACGCGAATTGGCCGCAGCGGAAGTTTCGCGTCACTTATTGCCTTATGAGTACGTTTAGACCTGCGCGGCAGGCGAGCGTCGCGGCTACGGTTTAGCAGCGTTTAATCGGCGGTGAAATTTGTAACGCAGCCAGACGCGTTTCTTCCGCTGCAGCTCGACTTTCCTGGAAGTCCGCCCGTGTTCGGGAGTCTTCCCTCCCCTCTGGGTCAAACGACCTTGCCAACCGTCATCAAACGCTGACTCATAATTGACGCTTCGGTGTGAACGGTCCCGCGAATTCCGCGGCCGCGTCTAGCGCGGAACGTTCCGCGTCGCACCCGCTGCGGATCTACCGCGCCGGTCTGTGGGAGCCTTTAGAGCTGATCGCTCGTAAACGACGCGGTGTTGAGGGGAAGCATCACAAGGACGCCACTAAAAGAACAGCTATCTTACGAAGTTACGCAGGATAAGTGTTTACATCACCCCAAGTTCGTAATTCGTACCTCAGTTCACATAAGTTCAATAAACGCTGTGTTGAAATAACGCTTCGCCAAATAAAAACTTTTTATTTGGGTGGATTTAATGTATCAGTAACATCAGTAACTTTGCTTCTGAATTCTATCCCGACCTGTCAACTGTGAGAGACTCGTAATAAAGTTTTATTCTACAAGAGAATACAGTAGTTATTTGTTTAGTCAATAGAACTTTCATCGCATTAAATGGACCCTATTACCCGGAACTATCAACAAATTCTGATATCTCCGATTGGTCAATGTAGCAATACTTTTTAAAAAAATGATGTAAAATAATAAAAAAAATATTTACGGACTTCGAATGAGATGACATACTGCAATGCAGTTTGAAATTATCACAAAATAACATTGTTTCTATATGCTCATCAAATAATAAAACTCAAATAAATTGCATTATCAGTAGCGCAAGCACTGGTTTAACATTGTAATTTAATGGTATTCAAACTTTAAAATATTAAAATAAAAGCATCTTAAAAAATCTGCTATTAAAGCGCTCTTCTCAAACTTCTGCCATTGTGCTACTTCCTAACAAGTAACAAGAATGGACACATTCCCAAATAGGGTTCTTGCGTGATATTAGCTAACACACTCAAAACATCAAGCCAGAAACATCTTTTTGACAGCTTTACCGTGCATTAACATAGTAGGATTATTTTATGTTGCTAGATGTTTTACAAAAATGGCACTTATCAGGTTCTTGCATACACCCCCACAATTGGAAACAGTATATCCCCAGCTGAGATACAAACATACCAATCTTTGCAGATCCGCTTTGTCCCCGCAGTTAAAATAAATAATTTCCATCAACTTCTTGTCGCAACCATCTCTCCATTATCGCACCACCATTCTGAAACTAATGCGGAGCTGCATATTGAAATTGTGTACAAAAGCCAAACGCCACGATTTTGCTAATTCGCCATATCTCCCTTTACATTATTCACCAACTAGATGAACACACCTCGGAAACATTCAGCTCTATTTAATTGTTTGGTGATTAAAATAATGCTCATTGTGAAGATTTAAAAATAATTATTAATATTTTTTAAATTAATTAACGATTCCACGCGATTCTCATACAGTAATATACGATCAGGGACTACCTAAAGAAAGATTCCTAATTACTTCAAAGTACCACGCTTTGATAATAAATTAATCGAAAAATAAATAGGTATATTGACCATTGTAGAAAACACGACCGTTAATAAGTAGTAGGATAATGGATCACGGGATCGGTCAATAAATGAATTACATTAGTTTGTTAACACAAGTCCATAGCAATTCGAAAGAAAGTGACTCACTTTCTCTTCTCACAAGTGAGTCACTTTCTTCGGGCCGTGGCCATGGTCGGACTTGCTATGGACTTGTGTGCTTCAGCGACTTTTATATTGAGCATGGAGGAACATTATGTTTGACCAGTACATGTATTAGTAAGCCCTGATGAAGGAATTAAATATTCCGAAACGTTGGCAAACTAATATATTCATTTATTGACCGATCCCGTGATCCATTATCCTAATAGGTATATTATTAATACAGCTTGCCATCTGCGTTGTTCTCCTCCTCCCCGCAGCGAGTACTAAGAACATGAACCACTCAACTCGTAACACACCGGGAGCGGTAGTTCAGTGCATCAACGATGTCACTGCAGCGCCTCTGACCGGGGAGGGAGGTCCTAGGTTCGAGTAATGGTGGCGGAAGGATTTTCGACACTAGCTTTTCAGCTAGGTCGAATTCAGTCGCTGTCTGAGGAGAATTCTAGCGGCCGGCTGCTCTGATCGGTAGTTTTCCGTGGTTTCTCTGATCAACACCAGGCGAATGCCGGAGCAGCACCGTAACAAACGGGCCACGGACCGCGCGCGATCTGTCCTTCCTCTTCCTTGTCCTCCTTTCCCCTTACACACACGCTTACACTAACATGCTTACACTACCACATATTCCGGGAGACCGGTCGGGAGCATAGATTGTCTCGGCTGGGGCGGTGCCCCGCTGGTGGGGTCCTGGTTGGGGAAACCCCACCTAGCCGACGGTAGGTCAGCGCCGGATCTCGCCATCCACCGGGAAGATCACTGCTCATCTTTCGAGAAAACATGCACTACACTTACGGGACTAATGACCGAAGCAGTTGACGCGCCCGGAACACAAAACCAACCAAAACCAACCAATCAACTCGTAACACAATCTGAATTATTACAAATTCGTACGAATGGATTTGTTTCTAGTCAGAAATCGTAGCCTTCGTGTTCACTCGAGGGCCACCTTGCAAAGAGGTCAAGTGCAGTGGGTCTATGGGGCAAGGCGAGCCGCCGGCCCGCCATCACTCGCGTGACAGAGGATCATAACGACTACCGCGCCACGTCGGAGGTGGATGCAAACAGGTGAGCGCACAACAGAAAACCTAAGTACGAGTAAACACTACTTGAGTAATACACACAGTTACGTCCAATGGCGGATTTACCATTGTTTAAATAAGCTGCAGCTGTTGGTGCCTCAGATTACAAGGGGTACTAAAAATTATTCAACAAATGGCACATTTGTTAAAAATTTATGATTTTATAATTAGTATCACTGTATATATGGATGATTCTTATCAATTTTTAAATCTCAAATTTGAATAAAATTATTATTTGAAGGCATGTTTTTTAATCGTTTAATTAATTTTGATAAAAATATTAAAATCTCCAATCCGAAAATGTTACTGTCGGCAGTTAAAAGGGGGCCTCGAACCTATTTTTTAGCTTGGGGTCTCGAAAATCATGAATCCGCCGCTGATTACGTCTTCATTCCGTTTTTCGAAGCCTGCAGCACAGCATTGCTGCCTCGTTGTTGACAGTCATCTGCCAGATTTTTAGTTATTGAAGTTCAGGCTACCTTGATGATCTCGGAGCAATTTCCTTCCAATCCGGACATAAAGGTTATCATTTTCTCGGCAGGTGGCAGAGTAACTTTGACACGTACTTCTTTGAGCCTCCAATGAATTTCATATTTCTGCCATCCCAACGTAAATACAGTACCGCATAACTGCATCGGTGCGGATTACGTTTCTCTCTCATTGAACCATTCACTTCATGCCAGACTTCCATTTCCAATAATTGACAAAAATTAAAAAGCCCTCAATACTAAAAATTAAGTTGCTGTACATTTTATTTCCTTTCCATGAATACGTGCTTGATTGTATTTTTCTTCTCGTTAACTTTCAATATCATTACACAGGTCAACGGTGATTTTTAATTTTGAGGCGCTTTTATAGTAATTTGCATGTCCTGGTTATAAAATGAAGCCTATAGTCGTATCACATACTTTTTTATCTCAAAATTAATATCTTCAAATTTATTTGATTATATCTCTGTGTAAGCATGAACCATTACACCATTACCCCCATGACATCTATTGGAATAAATCTACTTAAAGGATCTCTTGTCGACTTATTTAAGGCAGATGGCAACGCAAACTAAACTAAGCTCCTTACACCATTTTGTATCATTCATTTATGCATGGCAATTGTTCTACATAGCAAGAAAGTAACGTATAAACACTACAATTTTGTTATTTTCATCATATGTAATTCACTACAGAAAATGGAAATAATACTAATTGTGTAAATAATACTAATTAATTTTGCTACATTAATGGTAGTTTCATTGTGAAGAATCAGAGAAAAACTATAGTCTCCTTTTTAATAATAACTTGCAAGCGTACATTGGAATAAAACTAAATCAATCGAGGATTTCGGCTCCTCATAGAGTGCAGTGTCCGAGTTTAACACCTACGAAATTCAACAAAGGGGAAGAAACAATCACTACGTTTTGGAATACCAATGGTGTGATGTGAACCTTAAAATCATAGTACCGACTATTATTTTTGACCATGCAATGTGAAGGTTTTTAAATGCAAGGAAAATAACATTATACACCCAAAATTGCCTTCCGCTATGAGACCTGTGGCACAAAGCTCTGGTTATCCTATAACTATGGCACCTACAGACATATGTGAAATTATTTCAGATACAGCCAGTAACAGTTAATCATTAGCATCACTTGTGTTCGGCGAGATCATTCCAGAAACATCAAATGCGCCACAACCATTAACAAAAGGCAAGGTAATTGATGTAATTAGTGATTCAAAGCTCCCCAAGGACGCAACTCAGCCGTTAAGTTCCAGACTGCAGGAAAACAACGTACTTGCAGTTGATATGTCGGTGACTTGCTACATGAACAGAGAAAAATATCTGTTGCAGGACTTCAGTGAAGAAGAAGAAGAAGAAGAAGAAGATCAAATACATTGTAAAACTTTCCAGTCTTAATAAACATAATGGGTTCAATTAAATATGATCCAAATGACTAGAGACTATTTATCAATTCAACTAAAAGGAGTCTTAAGCTGCTACTATACAATGATGATTGTTAGGTTTCAGTTCCAGTAGCACACTCAGTGCAGCTGATGGAGAATTACGAAAGTTTGAAGTATGGTTTGTAAAAAATTAAATAAGTGTTTTTTGGGTGGAGATTTGAAAGTAACCGGCGTGATTAGGCCAACAACAAGGATTCAAAACATATCCATGTTTTACTTGTATGTGAGTAACATGTAGGGCAAGAGACAAATACTGGAAACAAAGACAGGAGCCCAAAAAAGTTTAACACCAGGTAGAATATAATAAAGGATAGTCTAGGGCAATATAAAAAAAATCTTTTATCATCTCTGCATATAAAACTTGCTGGTGTGAAGCAATTTGTGAAAGTTCTTGACAAATGTTGTGGTTGTTATAAATATCTCAGCCACAAATTCCCTGTTCTGTTTCAAGCCAAAATTAGACAAGGAAACTTTGTAGGTCCTAAAATCAGAGCTCTACCTAAAGACAGAAAATTTCAAGCTACTATGGCTTCTAAAGAGAAAATGCTCTGACTACTTTTAAAGAAGTTGTGGACAATTTTCAAGAAAACAGTACTTCTGATTATGTCAACATTGTGAATAACATCCTATAGAAGTTGAGAACATCGGGGTACAACATGAGACTCAAACTACACTTTCAGTTTCCACATATTGACTATTTCCTGTCAACCTAGGGGCAGTCAGTGAGGATCACGAGAGAGGTTCATCCAGGATATTCAAGAAATAAAAAGGAGATACCAAGGGTGGTGGAAAACTTCAATGATTGCAGATTACTGCTAGATGATGTGTAGAACTTTTAGGGAAACCACAAGAGAAAATCCAAGAGACAAACATTCGATACGAAACAAACAAGATTTTACTGATAAGCTGTTTATAAAGTGAATGGAAATGTGAAATTTGGAAATAAAAACTCGCAAGTTCATTTGTAATTATATAATCAAGATTATATTTTTTTGCAGAAAATATATGAATGTTTCATTCTTTATTTGTAAAAAAACTGATGACATGGAGAAAAATTAAAGCCATTTCTGAAAACAGCTGTACTGAAATACATTTGTAAAGTAAATTTTGTGTTTGCGTACTAAGATCATATTAATAATCATCTTTCAAATGTAAAACAGCTCTAAACAAATTTTAGTTTGTACACCTGTGCTTTCATTTCCAACTTTAACAAGAACAGACAAACATTACGAATCAATTTGTATAATAACGATTTCCGCAAAGAAATATTTTTTAAATATTTTTCTCATATTTCTTTCTTTCCGAAATAATCCTCAACTGTCGAAGCCTTTAACTTCCATTAGCTCTAATACTATCATTATCTCATAAAAAATTGTTACTTAAATGAATTCCTTCTATACTCATTACAGGGAAGTAAAATAGTAATTGCTTCACTTGTGATAAGGCTGAAGTCCAAAGGCAAGCACGTCCAATAACCACGTTCATGAATTTACAATTCATGAATTTACAAACAAATTTGTTAAAATGGTGGAAATGGAATAGGAAATAGCAATCACGGGGGTTATGAATGAACGGAAAAGAAGCAATTATACAGAACTGGAAGCACATGACACGTTAAAATGAAATCGAAGAGACAAGTGTTGAAAGGGAAATGAGCTGGTGAAGTAGAGAAAATACTCAAGTAATGACGGAAGCGGATGCTAGAATCCCTACAGAGAAAACCCGCACACCAACGTGTAGGCCGGCTCACGTTTCAGCAGGGGAAGGAACACCGCCACTTCCTGGCTTTAACATGCACTGCACTCACAGGACTAGTCACCAGAGACTTTGATGCGCCCCGGATATAGAGAGATTACTATAAAAAGTGACCGCTTTTATACCACAGCTACCGATTGTCCGCTGCTGGCATTATAACTGCAGGTTATACCCATGTGCTCAATTTGTCAGTGTTCGTTTACAGTTATCGCATTTGCAAATGGCTTCATCACTATCTCTTGCAATGTCATCGCTCTACATGACGTTCATTTGTTTCCCGACCTGTAAAAGCGGTCCCATCTTTGAGTAACTCCTCTACACAACTAGTCTGGAGCCACAAGACCGCCTCTGCCTCTGCCCCCCCCCCCCCTCCCCCGCTGACCGAACGTACCGGCGCTGCCGCCGCAGCTCTCAGTCGAACGCTATAGAGAGATTACTACCAGAAGGGGCCGCTTTGACAGCTACTGCTTGGTCACTGCTGGCAATATCGCTGCACGTTCCGTCCACGTTACAACTCATTTTGTCAGTTTGTCTCGTTTACAGCTAGTTTATTTGCAATTGGCTTCATCACTATCTCCTGCGGTGTCATCGCCCTACATAACGTTCATTTGTTTCCCAACTTGTCAAATCCTTCTTAGTATAACTTCTCTACATAACTAGTCCGGAGCAAGCCACGCGACCGCCCCCGCCTACGCCCCCCCCCCCCGATCGTACCGACGCCACCCCCGCAGCTTTCAGTCCAACGCTTTATATAGAGATATTCAATAAGGACCGCAGAGATATACAAGAAGGGACCTCTCTTACAGCAACTGCTTGGTCACTGCTGCCGATATCGCTGCACGTTACGTCCATGCACCCTTTTTGTCAGTTTGTCTAGTTTACATTTAGCTCTTTTGCAAATGGCAATATCACTATCTTTTGCAATGCCATCGCCCTACATGACGTTCAACTGTTACCTGATCAGTCAAACCCTTCTTACAATTAGAGTAACTCCTCTACACCGATCCGACCCCGGGCAGCGACCACACAGAGGCGTTGGCTACCGGCTCAACGAGTCAGTGGAAGAAGCGCTCAGCGGCTTCCGACAACCTTGCCCTCCTTGCAGGCGACCTCACGGCGCGGCGGCGGGGAAAAAAAATTTACGGCGTCATAATCCCTCTTCCGGAGAAATTTATTAGTATTCGTCAGGGGACTTGGGAGAGGTTAAAACCGCGAGGCAACACGCGAAGGGGCCGGCCGCCGCGCCAACGCGAAGTATCCCCACGGCGCTCCTCAGCCGAGAGGAAAACCTCGATTGACTGATTGATTTTTTCATGTTTCCGGGCGCGTCAACTGCTCTGGTCATTAGTCCCGTGTTTTTTTCTCGGAAGATGGCGGCGATCTTCCTCCGCTGGATGGCGAGATCCGGCCCCGACCTACCGTCGGCTAGTGCCGTTTCCCCCTAATCAGGACTCTGCCACCAGCGGGGCACCGCCCCAGTCGGGACAAGCTCTAAGCTCCCGACCGGTCTCCCGGAATATGTTGTAGTGTAAAATCATGTTAGTGTAAGTGTGTGTGTAAGGGGAGAGGATAGGACAAGGAATGGGAAGGACAGATCGCGCGCGGTCTTTGCCCGTTTGATAGGGTACTGCTCCGGCATTCGCCTGTTGATCGGAGAAACCACGGAAAACTACCGATCAGAGCAGCCGGCCGCTAGAATTCTCCTCCAGGCAGCGACTGAATTCGACCTAGCTGAAAAGCTAGTGTCGAAAATCCTGCCGCCGTCAGGACTCGAACCTAGGACCTCCCGGTCAGAGGCGCTGCAGTGACATCAGTTGATGCACTGAGCTACCGCTCAGCCGGTGGGAAAACCTCGAGAATCGCATCGCATTACCCTGCTACAACCCGGCCGCCGCTTTTAATGAGCCTTGCATGGCGCATACAATGGCGCTCGAGTCCCATTGTCATGTTCTCTTAGGGAAAATAAATTCTTATGGAGCAGACGAGCGTCGGCGTTACGTTACATTAATACAAATCAGCTCTAGGACAAGCCGCAGCGGGCAACGACATCGTAAACAGTGAATTGTTTCTCGTGAGGTAACCAACGCTGAATTGGTATAGCTAGAAGGAAATGTATACTACGTTATACAATCCTGATTTAAATAGTCATATAACGCTGTCAGTGGCATTAAAAACTGGTAAATACGAATTATTTATAAGTACTTCTAATTTGTTGTGGTGATGCAGATGATGACAGACATTGTGGTAAATTTTCTGTGATTTGGTGATTATTCAGTGGTTGCACATCTGCATGAAAATAAGATACACAATCCGAAAGTTAAAAAAATGCTGGTGGACAACTAAATCAAATACTGAAATTAAAATAGACGGATGAAGACGAATGTACATCTTGGGTATTAAATTACAAAAATAAATTTTAATATAAGCAAAATGATTCAAAAGTCACATATAGAAACACGAAATGATGACAGTCACAAACAACATCTTTCACACAAAAACAGAGGAAGACGTAGTCAAATATCGATATCGAATTACAGATGCCAACCATCTGCAGAGTAAAACTGTAGCAAGATGAAATAAAAACGAAGAAAGTCAGAACATTAATAGAAGGAGAAAAGAGGAAGGAATTGTGAATGCAAGTTGCAAAGGAGGTCTAGTGGACTCTTGAGATCATCGACCGAGGAAGTGGACTCCTCGACAGACAATCTAGTTGTACAGTTTTGGAATTAGGCAAAGAGTCATTAGCTCGAGTCTTCTTGGGCCATCGACCTCCGCCTCCTTCTCTAACCCTCCTAGAATCACATTGTCTCTCCCCACCTGAACTTCAAAGCCGTCAACCGATCACTGAAGTGAGCAGAAGTAGTGCTTCTTTCCTTGTCTTCTGGCTGATTATTGTATAACGTTTTACAATAACGGTTTTCCAATGTTCAATTTTCCGCAAAAACTCGATAATTAGCTGCAGAATCGATGGTACAGCGTAAAAGGTACTCTCATTTTCATGGGTCCTTTTTTATCGTCCCGAGTTTTTCGACACTTTCAAAACAGATGCCACTTTTGTTCTATAACCTCCTGTTTTTAATCATGCCTATCCCACAAAAGTAGAAATCTTAAGTCAATATATTTTCCATGATATTCACGAAAGATCAATTCAAATAATCGCATTATAGATAGATATATTTTGAGCTCCAGCTCCTATTAGTTTTCATAACTTACCAGCAATTTCATGAGGAATGTCAAAGATACTTCAATAATAACAGCAATTAAAAAATACGCAATTCACACCCAAAAGGAGGAAGAACAAATACAACAGATATTCCATTTCCTTGACACATCTGCCTACACTATCACCCAAAGGTGTCTGAAAACTCTTTGAGTTTCAGTTTCGTGTCAATTTGGACTGCTACAGGAGAAAGCTCGTTGCCGCAGGTCAGTGCATGCGATGACAGCGTTGCACTACGGGCCTCAGCGTCGCTGAGATATCTTTCCGCCCGAAGCCAACCCGGTCTCCTCGTCCCGGATCGCCGGGGCCCGCCACACAGCGAACGCCGCGCCGCGCCGCGCCGATCGGGTTGCACGGGTCGTGCGGCGCCTGCCACCGGTTCCGCTCTCGTTTGCGCGCCGGCGACCACGCGTTAATTACGGGATGTCAAAAGAATCTTAATGACCTGCTTACCTCGATTATGCCGCCTCCGCCCCTGTCATTAGGGTCGCGTGGGAGGCTACGGCCTTTGACGCGACCCCTCCTAATGGAGGTTTTTTTTTTGGTGGGGGTTAATTGCGGCGCCTGACCACACGCTCTTCGCGTTTTGTTCACAGACATTAATTTCTTTCCGTCATTTTGAGTGGGTGTTATCACACTACTGGATGTGGCACAAATGTTACGTGAGACTGGCGCAACGATTTTGAAAGGTGCATGAAGATCAGTGTTTTGGCTTTACCTGCGCAGCCTTCTGTTCAATAACATACACTCCTGTCTATTTAATTGCATACACTCCTGTCTATTTAATTGCATAGACTACTGTCTACTTAATTGCATAGACTACTACCTATTTAATTGCATAGACTACTGCCTGTTTAATTGCATAGACTACTGATGCGTTTGTGCAGAGGATGCTTTTGTATCGATTCAAATTAACGACTTTCTGGCGCCCTTAATTTTATAATAATAAATTCAATTCAATTTCGAAATACTACTGAATGCTGGCAGAGCTAATGGCAACAAAAACTTTAACATTAAAACTCCCACCACTACTAATACTATTGAAATTAACAATGACACAATACTAAATTACCATTAACGAAAGTGAATAGAAAACTTGAAGACACCTCTAGTACATTTGAAAAAAAACTATCCTACTATTTTTTAACCTCCCAATAATAATTCTGGGCCTCGTAATTAACATTTCTGAAGTAGCAATAAGGCCAAGAACAACACAGTGCATTTATCGACTACATACATCTTAAAGATGAGAAAGCAGAGCAACTTTTGATTAACGGAGTGCGACACATTTTTAATATACAGAAGGAAATTAACAGTGATATAAACCGAACATTATAATTCCTTGCAATACCACAGCTCCTGTAAAACTCATCAGTGGTAAAACACAAGATGTTTGTGTCATCATTCAAACTCAACAGAACCCAAGTACCTGGCCGAACAGGAACGTTACTAGTGGTTTGGAGTAACACACGCCGAGAAACAAGTATGTTTCGTGAGTCCAAACTTTTGTAAAATTCTGGAAACCATTTCGCATCTGTTCGGTTGAAATAGACAGCATAAATACAAAAATAACAGTATCTCAAACACACACACGAGTTCTATATAATGAAAAATAGTTACAGAAAAAATGACAATCATTTGTGAATTCATGCTCTCCGGCAAAAATATTTCGAAGAAAAAATGTGAGACGTTTTACGTCTCACCAGAGATACGTGAAAACCTCATTTTACTCCATTATTACGCCCTACACCTCTCCAGTCTCTCCCCATACTCATATTTCTCAAGCAGATACCGCCGTTTTTTAAATTTTTCTTCCCATTCGTCTTTCGCCTTTCGGGGATTTTGACAGGTACAATGTTACACACAATGGATTTACTCGGCCATCCTCGTGTGAACGCGGGTCTCGATATAACCCTTCACTATTTTTAAAATTTCATAACTATATAACTTCATTATGGGAGGTTTGCACTAACTGTTTAGAAGTGGAAGGAGGGTGTTTGTGGAAAAAGGGGGCAAATGATTTTATGAATCAAGGTGGGTGAAAGAGATCTTTAGGGAATCTGGATCTACTTCGTGAAGGACATTGTGCTTTTTGAGACCGAGATTAAATAACGGAGTAATGGGACATGCTGGAAGGAGAAAGTAATATTTCTGAGAGATTTGCGAGATGAATTCTGTTCGGAGTGGTACTTGAATTTCTCGGTGGATTTTTGAATTGGAAATTAACCTCGGGGCTTTCAAGAATTTCTTCGATACCTATTTGTCTTGAATTGTCTATAAAGCAGATAGAGCCTGCGAATGCTCGAGCAGGGGGCTCGAGCAGGGGGCGCGAGCCTTATCTTTCCTCGTGCTACCGCGAAGAGCCGGCGAGTCTGGTTCGGAATCGTTGGTTAATTGGTTGGTTGGTGATTCCGGGCGCGTCAACAGCTTAGGTCATTAGTCCCGTTAGTGTAGAGCGTGTTTTTTCCTAGGGAGATGGCGGTGATCTTCCCCCGCTGGATGGCGAGATCCGGCGCCGACCTACCGTCGGCCAGCGGGATTTTCCCCTAACCAGCACTCTCCCACCAACGGGGCACCGACCCAGCCGGGACAAGCTCTAAACTCCCGGCCGGTCTCCCGAAATATGTGGTAATTTATTGCATGCTAGTGTAACTGTGTGTCAGTAAGGGGTGAGGATAGAACAAGGAAGAGGAAGGAAAGATCGCGCGCGGTCGGTGGCTCGTTCGTTAGGGCAGTGCTTCGGCATTCGCCTGGTGTTGATCGGAGAAACCACGAAAAACTACCGATCAGAGCAGTCGGCCGCTGGAATTCTCCTCCAGACAGTGACTGAATTCGACCTAGCTGACAAGCTAGTGTCGAAAAACCTGCCGCCGTCAGGATTCGAACCTAGGACCTCCCGGTCAAAAGCGCTGCAGTGACATAAATTGATGCACTGAGCTACCGCTCCCGGTCTCGGAATCGTCAACGCGCTCACATCACGAGGCGGTCCACAACATCCCGCACTGAGCCTCCAGCACAGAGACTGTCCCACAAGGAACCCCAAGAAAATGAAACAATTTTCAACTAGTTAAACTAAATCAGCACCTACTTACTCTCCCATATTTTCAAGCAAAATTGCGCGAGTACTCAAATTTTCCAAAAATTATACATGTCCTTATTTAAAAATCTATCTTTAACAGATTTCATTAAGGGAAAAAATCTCTTCAAATTCAAGGGCCCGCGACATCAGCCAAATCGATTGCGGAATATTAATTTTGGAGAAAATCGGCTGAACGGGTTAGCCGTTAGCGTTGTTGACAGACGTGCAGAAGATTTGCCGTCATTAGATTTTTCAGTATCAAAGACCCGCAAAACATGGATTATGGCTACACTACATGTTAGAGGGAAAAAAATACAAAGAATGCTTTCGATGATGGAACATTTGCAAGCAGTAAAGACAGAATTCCAATCAGCATCAGTCCTTTACAACTCATGGAATAATGACATAAAGACAAAGACAAATAAATAATTAAAAAGAATCAATTTTTCGTGATTCCACCAACATATGAGCAGTGCAAAAAGGGGCGAACCTGTATTTTTAATTCCGCGAATTCAATCGAGGATGTTACTACCATCATACTTATAACACCATGCGACCCAAAAGATGGTTCAATAAACATCTTTTGGAAAGTTAAAAAACCAAAACAATTTGTTATTACTTGTAAAATAAATTGATAGGTTGTGTTCGCCTAATTACAATTTGAACCATTACATGACGTTTTCATTCCACGCTTGAAACTTTCACAAACAACTAGATCAAGGAGTGAGGAACCATATACAGTTAAAAATAGATTTGAAAAAATAAAAATCGCAACGTAATGTAATTAGTTATTGATTTTAATTATCTGTAAAAACAAACAACACAACTCACCAATTGATAGTAGTATTTCAAACATTCATTATCATATTGCTTCAAATTTCTGGTAAATATATTATTACTTCGACACAAACAACATAACTCACCAATTTAAAGTAGTTTTTCGAACTTACATTATCATATTGCTTCAAATTTCTGGTAAAAATATTATTACTTCGACACAAACAACATAACTCACCAATTTATAGCAGTATTTCAATCATACATTAACATATTGCTTCAAATTTCTGGTAAATATATTATTACTTCGACATTGTTCATATTCCTTTCTGGTCACTCGTAGTGCTTGCATGACAATGCTAAAAGTGCTCTCCTCAGGTCGTTTGTGGCCACTGTGCTCGGCGAGCGCCGTTGCCAGAGCGACGACGGCCGCGGGGCCAAAGGGGTCGGCACAATTAATTCGCGCATAACGAAGATTAATGCGCAGTCGAATCTGGACAGCGCGCGGAGACCCGCGCCGCGCTGCACAGTGGACAGAAAACACTGCGATTTATTTCTCCATTCCATTCCCTTGCCTACAACGTCGTCATATGCAAACTATAAATGAATCGATTGACTGATTTCTTCGTGTTTCTGGGCGCGTCACATGCTTTGGTCATCAGTCCCGTAAGTGTAGTGCATGTTTATTATCGGGAGATGACGGTGATCTTTCTCCGCCGGATGGCGAGATCCGACCTACCGTCGGTTAGCGGGGTTTCCTCCTAACCAGCACTCTCCCACCAGCGGAGCACCGCCCCAGCCAGGACAAGCTCTAAGCTCCCGACCGGTCTCCCTGAATATGTGGTACTGTAGTGCATGTTAGTGTGTGTGTGTGTGAAAGGGGAGCCGATAGGACAAGGAAGAGGAAGGAAAGAACGCGCGCGGTCCGTGGTCCCTTTGTTAGGGTACTGCTCAAGCATTTGCCTGATGTTGATTGGAGAAACCACGGAAAACTATCGATCAGAGCAGCCGGCCGCTAGGATTCTCCTCCAGACAGCGACTGAATTCGACCTAGCTGAAAAGCTAGTGTGGAAAATCCTGCCGCCATCAAAATTATTTTAACGTGACTTTTTTAAAGGTTTCAGTTTAATTAGAACGTTTGAAAGTGAAAGTTATTACAATGTCACTTGTGCTAACAATATCCTTAGGAACCCAGAATATAATAAAGCTCGAAGAGTAACAATCTTCAGACAGCTTTTTTTTTTTCGAAATTTATTAAAGAAATGCAATTTCCCTTGATAATCTAATTTTTAGAAAATAATAATCCTTTTAGACGGGTGCATAATGGTGAGTTTCTCTTACCACATCGATTAAATTATAAAAAGTAATAATGAGTGATGTTTAATGAAATAATTTCCCTCAAATGCTGAGTAAGCAAGGCCAAATAAGATTTTACTTAATGATCATCAAATCCAGATCAGGAAAATAAGTTTATTCTGTGAATGTACAATTTACACTAGCATTCAGAAACATTTGTATTATTCTAAGGAAACAACATTGTGATCTATATTTTCGATCCAGAAAGGTGTTCCACATGGAACTCCTTATAAATAAAGGAACATTCCACTTCCACAGTGTTGAAACCTTTCCTACAGAAAAACAATGCTTACAGCATTCTTTAAACATTGCATTAGGTAAAGAACACCTTCAACATCTATTACTTCAATATATTAATTGCGTCTAAACTCAAAGAAAATCTAAGTCCCTATAATTTTAAGAATTATTAAATTTATTAATTTATTATCCTTTTGAGATTTGTTTCTGGTAATTCGATACTAGATTTTCAATGTTTATCAACGATTACAAATGAAACACTAACGTTTAATCAGTGAACACGTAAGCCTGTATGTTATGAAACCAATCCACGAGAATCGGGTATTGGATCGTCACATTTAAATTGCACAATGATTTGTGTGTGTGTGTGTGTGTGTGTGTGTGTGTGTGTGTGTGTGTGTGTGTGTGTGTGTGTGTGTTATTCGTCTTTTTAGTAGTTTCATTCTCATTGTGTAAATCTTATACGAAACAACTCCAAGAGAAACTGGCATTGTGTTGTCACATTTAATGTGTCAAACTGGTATTTTCTTTCGAGTTATTCGTTGTTTTAGTAGCATCTTTTTCGCTTATTAACGTATTTATAAAGGAAATAGTCATAAGCCATGCATGTTTGTGACTTATTAAGGGCCCGTTGACTATTATCCGCGCACGTTTTCATGAACCCTCGCTTCGCTTGTTACGCGAGGAGTGGGGAGTTTGTTTATTTGGACAAGGAATTTTCTATCACATTGTAGTTTGTTTTTCGATGCAAAATATTTTCTATTACATAGGAGCGAACATTTCTGGTTATCAGATGTTGTCTACAATACTCGTTGCAATCATTTCTTCTTAATTCGACTAATGTTGGCAAAGGAGTGAGGGTTGGTATTCCGGGGCTCAACAAAACGTGCGCGTATTATACCACAACGTATCGCAACAGCTGCCCTTTCTTTCGGCGTCCTTTCGGGCTACAAAGACCCAGTGCGCTTTGCGTCCCGTCTGGCTCCGCCAGGCGCCGCGGATCGATGCCGCCCCACGGGGCGACGCGGCGGCGGGTGAAAGGGGCGAGAGAAAGGGGGTGAAAGGGAAGGAAAGGAAAGGCCTCCGGCGCAGACGGCCACACGGCCGCGCTGTCTCCTTCCAGAATCCGCGGCTCTGGCCGCCATCGAAATCTCTGGACCGGTCAACCCTCCAAGGACTCGCCAACACACTCGTCTCGCCGTCTCCCTGAATCGCATCGATAACAGTAACATACATACTGTTGCAACATGTACATCATTATCATCATCATTAGACATCGGATGTTTTCGTCTCTTAGGCGCCTAAAAAGGCGCTGAAAAAGTCAAGAATAAGGAGAAAAAAGGCACTGTCATAAGAGTCATACACAATAAAATGGAAAAATTGTATTTTTTGTCTATATTATTTTGTAAACTCAAATGCACAAAACCAGTTCGTATATTTTAATGTAAAACTAGATTCACACATTTACAACTCTTCTACATTTTTTTATTAATAGTTTCCATTAACCAATAATATTTACATATTACCAGTAACTTTTTAAGGATCACAATTTCAAATTTGCGATGACTGGGAGACAAAATCAGTTTGAATGCGGAGAAGGATATCTGAACGTTGTGACTGGAATATATTTTAGCAATTTAACACTGGCACCACTGAAACCTTCTGGGAATTTATATTTATTTCCACTTAAAATTTCGGTTCCCTCGGTGTTCCTTCATCCATGTTCGCAGGTCATGGCTGGTATTTATGAAATAGGGAAATGGAGAAAAATCGGTTGGTATACTTTCGGGAATTCACTCGTAATTTTAAATTTCAAGACGTGAATTGAAGATTATGTAATGAATAGTCACGTTGGACCATCACCGATTTTCCGATATCGTAGCATTGTATATAAATATAATAAATAAAAGGCAAAAAAAAGTCCTTAAAAAGGTATTTATGCATTATTTATAAAAATAGGCATTTATGGTAACATAAGCAAAAATAAGCATTATAAAACTTCGTCATATGTCATCATTTGTCATGATTCGTGGACATATTATCAGCCTTTGAATAAGTTCTCTAGAAAAAATAGGCATTTCTCTAAACATCCGATGTCTAATCATCATCATCATCATCATCATCATCATCATCTTCTTCTTCTTCTTCATCATCTCTTCAGGGTTTAGTAGAGACTCCTGTTCCGTCTTCAGCATGCCATCTCAATCGTGAACGGCCGACATCCCTTTTACCATGAACTCTGTAGTGATATAATTGTTTTGGGATGCGTTCACTATTCATTCTATGTAGATGTTGAAGTTGGGACCATCGGGTCCTGTAATCTTGTACTTTATTTATTAAGGCAATTATTTACATTATTTACAATGGCTATCCCCGCACTTTTTTATGGATACGAGACATGGACCATGAAAAAGAAAGATTTTACCAGAATTCAGACGTCTAAGATGTTCTTGAGACAAGTCAAAGGCTGCACTTTATTAGACAAAATAAGAAGTGAGGTAATCAGAGAAGAATTAGAAGTACTCCCATGAATAAATAATAAATATGAACATTATCAATTAAAATACTTCCATTTTATATTAGTGAGAAATATCACACTATTCTTATTGTCTACTGATAAGTGTTCGAGGCACACCTGTCTCGCAGAGATTCACGTTTGTTCGGAATATTCAGATGTCTTAAATGGGACGAATCTTCAAGTATAAATCCAGAGCTCCATGTCGATCTACATTCTCTTTCACGTGAACTTATTTCATAAGAATTGTAGGCATGTAGAAAGGCATACAAAAGATGAGCTAGGCGCTTGTACAAAACTAACAATAGCAGCTAGCTGACATTAAACTATACAACTCTATCACAGGAGAGCTGATTTCCATGAATTTCTCACGACCCTTCACAAGTGTTATCATTTTAATTGGACTGTATGTAATTAATAAGAAAATAATTCGTAACCATTCTATCTGTGGCGGCGTTAATAACGACGCAGTTTACCGGTAAATACATAACTATCTCTATGTCAAACATGAATTTCGTTACGCTGCATCAGTAGCACCAGTTACCATGTGATTCAGGGCATGTCTAAGGTCACAATGACACGTAGAAAGGGACGGAGGCGCCTACAGCGATGAAGGGTTAGACTTTTGCAGAGGCGTCGTCGTGTAGGCTTGAGGGTCTTTTACATACCGCAAATATGTGACATGGAACATCCGGCGTTACTTCTACAGGTACGAGGAGGTCTTTTCTGCCCTTTAAAATCCACGCGAGTTTCGAAGCAGTGAACTCGAGCCCGATTCGCTAACCGTTACGGTTACACCGGGGATTTGATTGATTTTTTCATGTTTCCGGGCACGTCAACTGCTTTGGTCATTAGTCCCGTTAGTGTATTGCATGTTTTTTTCTCGGGAGATGACGGTGATTTTCCCCCGCTGGATGGCGAGATCCGGCGCCGACCTACCGTCGGCTAGTGGGGTTTCCCTCTAACCAGGACTCTCCCACCAGCGGGGCACTGCCCCAGCCGGGACAAGCTCTAAGCCCCCGACCGGTCTCCCGGAATGTGTGGTAGTGTAGTGCATGTTAGTGTAAGTGTGTGTGTAAGGGGAGAGGATAGGACAACGAAGAGGGAGGAAAGATCGCGCGCGGTCCGTGGCCCGTTTGGTAAGCTCCGGTACTGCTCCGGCTTTCGCCTGGTGTTGATCGGAGAAACCGCGGAAAACTACCGATCAGAGCAGCCGGCCGCTAGAATTCTCCTCCAGACAGCGACTGAATTCGACCTAGCTGAATAGCTAGTGTCGAAAATCCTGCCGCCGTGGTGAGTGGGAACCTAGGATCTCCCGGTCAGAGGCGCTGCAGTGACATCAGTCGATGCACTGAGCTACCGCTCCCGGTGTTAAACCGTGGAAGTCACCGTAACCACGCTTTTCAGTGATAAAAACGCAGCGGTGCGGAATGTAAGCATTCACTTTAACTTGCCATAAACGTGAGCATAATGGGGAGGGAGGCAAGGGGGTCGTTGGTCCACTGAAAAGTTCGAAAAGGGTACCGGAACCCTACGTACAGGCACAAAACATTTTATTTCCGTAAATAAGATGAGTTCCTAATTTTCCCTTTTATAAGCTGAGAATTTGGGAAATTGATACTCGTCATTTGGGAAGGAGCTCTTCAAACAAATTTGGCAACCCCGTAAATGGATCAACACAAAACCAATAGTATTAATTGAATGTATTATTGAAGTTATAATTGCATTCTCCTTATTCATTTCCTACTAAAATGACATATGTAAATACAAGAAGTTTAATAGACAAGGGGGCCCAGAAATGTAGTTGTCCCTCCCCTCTCGTTAGGCTGTGCACGTCTACGGCCAGGACCAAATTTTTGCCGAATATCTTCTGGGGCGAGTGCTTGCGGTCGCGAATACTGAGTGAAGTACAACAAAGTATCAGATCAAGTGCACAAGATTTAACACAGCACGAAAAACTGAAATCGATGTAGGGAAATTAGGTAAAACGTAGTGTAAAACAAGTGCACTGAATCATAGTGTCAAAACGTAAGTGTCAAAACTAACGAACTGAAACACAGAATTATAATCATAACGGTTTCTCTAAACATATTTCCGAAAACAAATACGCATATAGAGCCACGTACTTCATCTAACCAGAAACCATTTCTAACCAGATAAGTTATAAAACGATAACAATTATTTGAAATTTAACGCTGAAAACAATACTCCAGCCGTAGAAGACAAGCAGAAAATAAAATAGAACAAAGAGTAAGATATTGAAAAAAAAAACGAAATGAATCACGGAAGCACACGGCGTCTTGCCTCGAAGAAAGTAATACAGACTCGCTAAGCTGGCCTGGTAGACTCCGGCATCCGAACCGCGTTGCCGAATTTCTCGATGAACTTGACGCAGCACAGCGCTAGCTAGCGCTACAAAACGCCACATGTTTCCAGCGCCTGCCCGCCGTCGACGCGACGATGCAACGCGCACAAGTGAGCTAACGGACGGACGGGCGGACGAGTGAGGGAGGGGCCTGGGCGGGGGCGGTGGAGGGGGAGGGGCGGCGGAAGAGCGAGTTAATTTACGGTTGCGCAACGGCGTCGCTCAGCTGTTTCGCGCGCGGCCAGAATGGCATGCGTGCCGTCTGCGAACTCAATGCACGCCCACGCCTGCCAACCCTGCAAAATTTCAGGACGCCTTCAGACGATGTGACACGTCGCAAAGGAACGGAAATCGATTGTTGCATCTGCTCCTTCTGGTGCCTTTTCAGAACTGCAATTCAATTACGAGTTAATTTTGGCCATACACTGACGTTACAAAGATCATAAAATCAAAGAACACGACAAAAAGTCGCACGACGACTATCCATAAATAAGGTTTACTTTCCAAAGGTGGGAGATTTCTGTACGTTTCATCATGTTTAGAAAATAATATATAAATAAGTGACCGCATACCTCGCAAGAGCCAGAAAACCAAAACCGTGAGTAAGAGCAAAAACTCTTTTCAAAAGAAAAACTTACTGGAGTCATTTCAGGGTTTCTAAAAATGAAATATTTGTAGTTCATTTACTTTCGATATTTTTTAAGATTTTGATAAACGTCATCCGATACAATTATAGCCATTTGCACTCTCAAATGCCTTAAATTATAAAATCCCAGTAATGCAAGTACTAATGATAGCGTAATTAAAAAACTTAATAAAAATATCGCTCATGTCACGGAAACAGCCTCATCCGTAAAAACGATTTAGAGAAAATTTCGGGGCCGTTTTACGAAATCTTGATTACGCATTTTCGGAAACTTTACATGGTTTAATACAAAATTACGCTAAAGCACTATTTTAAAAAGTAAAATATACATAAAATTACAGAAATGGCACGTATGGAAGGAAAGGTTGCATTACGAAAGACATATTACGCTACAAGTATTGAGTAGGACAGGTTAAAAAAAATCCTTTTACAATTTTCAAACTTTCAGCGGTTTAATGAAAATAGCATTTACAAGTGCACTTTGCATTATTCTTGCAAAACAATTTTAAAAAATGTCTATCCCTTTTTGAGAGAATTCTGCAAATGTCCTGGGGCCATAAAATGTCTCAAACATTGAAAGAACCGTTTCAAAATTATCAGACCTTCAGCTTGAGTCAGATCGATAGAACAATAACAGCAAAACATCCCTAGTACGGTTTGTGCGTCAGTGTAATTCACAGACGGCCTACAGACAGACAGACAGACAGGGAACAGACGAAAGCTTGGAAGCACAATGACTATCCTTTCAGGACGCCAACGACCCCGGGGATCTTCAGGACTTTCATAGCAAGAAGGTCGGGGTCTTGCCATCCCTTATTGGAAGGGATGATTGCCATCCCTTATTGGAAGGATAGACAGGCAGATGGAAAGATTTACGGACTGTTAGATTTTTTTGAAATGGAAATAACCTTTTCAGTTACACGCAGCCCCGAACGCGCATTTCCATCATAATCACGATATCGTTTTTTTTTTTTGTGTGTGTGTGTGTGTGTGTGTGTGTGTGTGTGTGTGTGTTACGTAACATACCTCCCATACCACGTTTACGAGGAAGTAAAAATGAATGAGCATAGATATAGAGAGCAGGGCGAGGAATAAATGACCGATTTATGGCGATAATCCTCTACAATCCCCATTTGCCACTATAAATTCTACATGTCCCCATCGTCATTAACACTTCACACACCGACGACTCCCAACGAATGCGGCGAGCGCGAAGGATCGCCGCGTGTGCGGTACTGGTAGTTTAGCAGCCGGCGACATCTCAATTATGAGCCAATCTTGGAGCTCATAAATAACCAGGGCGCCGTGAGCGGAAACCAGCGGCACGGGCGGGCGGGCGGGCGGGCGGGCGGGCGTGCGGATGGGCGAACGAGGTAATCACGCGCCCCGATCAAAGGCGCTCGCCCAACGCCCCCCGCCCACCGCCCCGCCCACCGCCCACCGCCGAACGAGCAACACGTTGCCCCGTGTTACGCAATGACTTAATAATCCTAAAACGATTACTGGAGATGCGCCTTAATTGCCCGGCGAGGCGCAGGAAGGAAGAGTGAGGTGGCGAAAAATTGCAGCTATTGTGACGTCGTGGGAACACAACAGCAATCACAGACACGAGCTTCAGATATTTACAGATTTATTAACAAGTGTTTACAAATAAATAGTTTGAACGGTTATGTACAGATCTGATAGACCCTACCTCCCGATCGCAGTAGCGATCCTTAAATGATGCAAATCTGCCTGACTCGTGGCCCTCGCCACTCCGCGAGCTTACGCGCTCAGCGTACAGCCCCGGCGACCGCAGTCACCCGTGCAAAAAATGTTCCACAGCGACGTCCCAACACATGGGTTGCCCTACGAGCATAGCTCGTCTCCTCACCGCCCCAGGGTGCACGTTTTTTGCATTCGCACGAGGTTTTCACTCAGCCCAAAAAACCCACCCCCGTGCTTTGCGCTCTCGCTTATATGCCTTCCAGACCACGTGACACATAACGTTATCTCGCTTTCGCGCGGCACTTCATGCCACGTGAGTGTCGAGCCGCCACGCATTTTGGGCATCCCTTCCCATGGATTCCTGGAAGTTCTCAAAATACCTCGGGGTGCCTCCGCCCCTAGCTACCACCTATTCATTGTACTTTCTCCACCCAGTATTCTCTGTCGCCCTAATCCTGCGACGCGGTGCCTGCAAGGCGTCGGTCTTCCTGGTTATGTTAATACAATACCTTGGAATATACTCTGCTTTAAACATAGCTGCACTTCAAAGTCACGAGCTGGAAGGAGAGGGGGACACTGTTATCCAATCGGGAGGTTCAGTACCAAAAAATTAAGTCCTAACAAAGCTCCCGTTTTGATGACAGTGTTTCCGGATCTTCTTTGCCGTATGCTTCGCGAGGATAGCTGATGTTCACACTTCATTTCTGCTAACTACACATAATATATGGAGCGGTGAGAGACGTAGCATGGATTAATTCAAGCAACAACTCTGACAGTGTCATTTATAATCAGGCTGAATATTTCAAACCTAAATCAATTAGTTACAATTTCGGTAAGGGCTCAGAAGCACTAAACATTACAAACATGGACGACTGGCTTAGTTGGCCGTTGAACGAGGAGAAGGAATGAAAATTAAACCCAATTTGAAACATAATGGGACTAGGAAATTGGAATAATCAGCAAATCCTGTACACGCCAGTCTTATGAATTAACCAAGGAATACATTTTAACAGACGCTCATATGTGACACTAGTGGTTATAAAAGCCCAAATTGTTGAAAAAGTGAAAATATTCGTCTTACTGAGGACAGAGACATAGTTTGGATGGCGAGAGCAACGTATAAAACGGGCAAGTACACAAAAATATTAGTAAGGTCGAGTTCTGGCGACGAAAAGAATTATATCACGTATCTCTCCACACACTTTTATCATAACTTACCTCAAATCAGCACAATACGCCACCTTCTAAGAGGCAGAAATCCCACTCATCAGCCAAGCATTAAAAATATATTTCCCTTCTATACCTTCCTTACCAAGTTTTTTCGAAACGTACAATAACTCCCCTGAAGTCTCCCTATAAGGAATTCATTGACCAAAAATGTAATTTTTAGAATTAGGTTATTAGGATTAAGTTTACTTTAACCAACAATACAAAAGTACAGTGTGAGCTGAATTTTGAAAAATCTGAACGTTTATAATAAATAGTAACTTAAAAAGCAGAGACTAGGACGGGGCAAGGCACCCGGAACGGCACAAGGAAATAAAAAAAATTCTCTTGATTCACAGCGGGGAGCAAGGGAGGACGAAGACTCATTGAGAGCTCCCAATGACGTCTCCTTTCAGCCGCAGATTTCGCCCGCCTTCCAGATTCCCGGAAGCAGGTGCGGAGGTAATTACTGGCGCTGGCGAAACCAAATTGCCCGCCCGCTCGTTCCGCCGTTGCGATAGCCATTCTATCAAGCGCTTTATAACCACGCCGGCTTAGTCGTGCGCTAAGGTGATTGGCCAATCACGAGCCAGTAATGTACCGCCACGTCCAATTTCAGCTCTAGCGATAATAATTAGCCACAGCTCAAATTAAGGAATAATGATATTAAAAAGAAATCAGATGAACTGACGGCAAACGGCTTCTTCCTTACACATGCGAAAAGTCTACGAAAAACAGTAACAGACTAGACGATGAATAAATGAGACGTCACTATTCATTATTACTGCGATATTAACCGTCAGAATAACAGATGAAGTATTAAATTTTTACTCTTTAAATATTAACCAATGGAAGTAAATTTCAAAAGACGAGAGTGGCATTATCGATAAATGAATATTTGAGTAAAATGTTTTATACGTTGAACATATGCCCAAAATATTTTCTTTTTTAAAATGTAATTGAACTGATACCTCTAATTCAGATATCCTTTTAGAACCATGAATTGAGGAACAAAATAGGATTTGTAAAGCAGTTACCGACATTTTGAGCACCGTCCGCCTTCTGACAACACAATAAGCAATTCTACAAGGAGCGAAGTTCTAAAGGTTGCGCCTCGTCGTTCAACGGAGTTAACGGTTTGAGGCAAAAACGCAAAGCAGGGCGCTCAAATCATCACATTGCTTGGAAACGAGGCGACGGTAGGCACGGAGAAGAAAACTGAGGCGACGAGGTCAGGAATGTCAATGTCGAAAGGATACGGTTATTAAGAGACCTATTCGAAACATTCCTGACGTAACTGTGAATTACTCCGAATGCAATCCAGCCCCACTTACTCCCTTTCCTAGCCCACACCGTGAGGAATAAATATTTTCGCCACCGAACAATGTACTTAGGGGAAAATTAAACAAGTGGTCTCAGGTCGGAGATTTATGACTTACAAAAGAACCGGAAACCGACTTCAATAATTTACCATCTGTCATTTAGACTAACAATGCCGATGTGTCATTTGCGAACATTCTCCGTAGCAGGATGCTGACCGAAAGCTCCTACAAATAGTCTTCATACTGACAGTTGCACAGTTCTCTTCATATTGATATTAATCAAGTACATTCGACTCCTGTATGAATAATGGTTAGTGGTAATAGTTAGTAATAATGGTTAGTGGAATAAGTATTTAAATAGCATTAGAGAGATTTCTCCCTGCAAATTGTTGAAAAGAATTGAAAAAGTGGTCACATACAGCGATGAAGTAATGAAAGCTGGGTAGAGTACACTGAGAATGATGCAGCGGAGCATTTGTATTTTGAGGCTATCAGTCGTGAATGCTGCGACTTTCAATTGCTTTCATTTGACACTTAGAGTCAGCCAGAGTGAAAATATGCCCACTTGCTAGAGCATAGACACGCTATAAGGGCACATAAGTAATACAGCCAATATAAACTGGACCATCAGACTTTTTTTATTTTTCAGACATTCACACATCGCTTCTGGGTTTAAACAATTTGAAATACTGGTCAGTGCAAAAAGAAAACAACTCCACTTGGTATAAAACTCACGTTTGCTTCCGACGACAAATTCACAGACTAATGATCAAATACTGAGTTTACTGAACTGAAGATAACACAAAGCGGTAATAATGAGATTACTGAAAAAGAAAAATATCCGCATCCCAGGACCAGTGACAGATAGACCCGCCGATTATTCGGCTGGGAGCACCATGGGAACAGACAAACATGGGTATTCCTGTCATTTGCAAGCATGTTAATCAGAACAAAAATACAGTTATTTCGTGAATCTATGTAAATATATTCGCCATATATTACAAAATCACTTCAATATGAAAAGGGGAAATCAGACAGAAAAATTTACAAGCAGAATGCTGGAAAACTAAAACATGACATTTTTAATGATTAATTTCATGAAGTTTAATGAACCACGATTGAACTCAAAATGCGAGAGAAATTCTGTTATCTATGTATTCATGGGACACTACGCCATCAGGTGATCTGCCACCTTTCCTTCATCATTCACCCAAATAAGTGAACCTTTCCAGAAGAAGGAGGAAATTTAAATTTACAAATTTTCTCTTCATTGAATTAATGTTGAAATGATTAAAAATGAGTTACTGGTGGAACATGTAATGAGATATCAAGCAAAATTTCCAAGCCTCAAATCCACAAGAGATGGTACCCAAATATCATGACTCTTCCACCCTGATACTCAAAGTCACGGAGTGCCTAAAAGGAATTACTATTAATGAATGCTGACGTCCCCGACACCACCCTCCTTCATAATGGTGCCAAATTACTTTATTTACTAAATTAATTTCTTTCTTGTGCACTAACGATACCTCTCAAGCAGAGTTTGAAAACACAACTGTTTTAAAACATATATGTACTTGCGCAATAGAGAATATGATTTTGCAAAGTAAGCAATTCCATATTGAATGAATTTGAACGCATAGCAACCATTATGAACGCATAGCAACGTAAGCAGAGCCTCTCAAGCCCTAGGATTGAAGTTTCAAAGTCCATACAGTATTTTCCTTCAGATGCATTTGTATCTGTGGTGAGTGAAAGACGTCGGACAAACACTACTATGCCGGACAACTACTTCCCATATCAGAGAACCGCTTTATAAACTTTTTTTCTTATTTGAATTTATAGTGAATGTAAATCTTCACAATGAACACAGATTTTATTGATGCGAGTGTTTTCACTTTATATTCCCTATTTATGATACGTAGCACTAGCTATGAATCACATTTCAATGCACATTTTCATGACTTTAAGGAAAGAAATATTGCTATTAAAACTCCAACGTGTGTAATCTCCAGAGCTTCCTTGAATGACTGATTGATTGGTGATTCCGGGCGCGTCAACGGTTAAGGTCATTAGTTCCATACGTGTACTGCACTTTTTTATCGCGGGAGCTGGCGGCGATCTACCAGCTGGATGGCGAAATCCGGCGCCGACCTGCACGTCGGCTCCCACCAGCCGGACACCGCCGGTACTCTATTGAAGGTAAGTGTGTGTAATTAAGAGATGAGGGAAGGACAAAGAAGAGGAAGGAAAGTTCTCGCGCTATCTGGCCCGTTCATTAGGGATTCGTCTAGTGTTGATCGGAGAAACCACGGAAAACTCCCGTTTAGAGCAGCCGGCTGCTAGAATTCTCCTCCACACAGAACCTGCATTCGATCTAGCAATTGAGCTACTGTCAAAAATCCTGCCACTATCGGAACCGGAACTCTAAGATCTCTCGGTCAGAGGCACTGCAGTAACATGTATTGATGCCCTGAGCCACCTAAGCCGGTATCTCTTCGATTCCAGAAGACTACAGTACGGCCACTCTGACAGTTCTCTCGCCAAGTGCTGTGGTCCGTCATGTGACCTGCTCTGAAGCAATCGGCTTGCGAGAATTTGTTTACTTTCTCACAGCCAGCGTTCAGCGTTGCCGCTCATCTGACTCACACGAAGTCGCGGAGGCGATAAGGCTCGGCTTTGGCGAAAATTATAAACATTATATCAAGACGTATCGTAGCCTGGCAGTAAGAGTTAATGTTTTGAGATTTAATTTATCTGTGAGGTAGGCGGTGCCATGTGCGTAGTAGTGCGTAGTAATGCGTAGCAACAGCGCATCGAACTGTTAGAGTCGCTTACACGCTCCCGGTATCGAAGGATTTTCCTAAGGATGAGCCAAAGTGACAGTTCACGAAAACAAGTGAACATCACATATATTTCAGAGAAGTATCCCTCCGCCGCGACAACTCTTCAACCACGCCCCTTCGTAAAGTGCTAATGGCTCCTGTAAAATCGTACCTATGCAGAAGTCTAAGAGTTTCGCTGAGATATATACACGTACGCGAGTCCGGGAAATATTTAAATTTAATTACGTATGTGGAAAATCTCGTAACATGCTCTCACAATCAGTAAAAGAAAACTGCCACGAATGTAAATAGAAAGCTCTCAATCACAGCTGGCCAGACAACAGCACAAAGGCCGGAACCACGTGCATCGGTACGCATCTCGCATTCAAGTATCGATTTTAAAATAAACATAATATTTATCACACAGAAAGTAAATTCAATGTAATATATAAAGAAAACAATAATTTTTACCGAAGAGCACATAACACTGCACTTCCTAATTTCAATTATTTCTCGTGGCGCACTGTATTTTTGTCGGACGAGCACATCACAGAATGAAGTGTCGAAGCCATTTACAAGTTAGCCAACTGCAAACGAAGGAATGCGGGAAGGAAGTCTAATAGGCTCGAGGGCACAACGACCACAGAACCTTCAGTTATGTTGCCAGCACTAGCTGTCACTTTGGCTCATCCTTAGGAAAATCGCTCTACACTGCAGTGCACTCGCACGCATGTGCCTGTCGCAGGGGCGGGGGCGCGCCCGCGGGCGGGAAGTCTCGTGGAAGCTAAACGGCAGCCGCTCCAGCTCCAGCTCGAGCGAGTGGGCGTCGCCGGGCGGGAAGCAGCAGACGCGGCCCGTCCCACACGCGGCTGTTGACGCAGTCGCCACGCGGGCGGGCGGGCGGGGGCGTGGCGGGCGGCGGCGCCGGAGGAGGAAGACGGTGCAGCGGAGGACCTCCGGGAGCGACGTCCGCTGCAGGCGGCGCCCAACGCCAGGGAAAGAAGAGCAGCACTGCGATGCATCCACCTCCCCCAAGGCAGGGCAGCAGACGCAAACACTTCAGTTAGCGATTGACGCACCTCATGTAGAGTGACCGAAACGATTTTAAATCTACGGAAATATTTGGAAATGCGGAAGTTGAACATTTTCAAAACATAGATTTTCGGATACTCACAAGAATGTCGAATTTCCTTACATCTTCCGGTTATTTTAATAACTAAATTATTATTATTATTATTATTATTATTATTATTATTATTATTATTATTATTATTATTATTATTATTATCATCATCATCATTATTACAACAAAAACATGTTCTTTTCATAGAGTGTACCAAAAGTACAAAATTGTACAAAATTGGGTCATACCCACAAAATTGGGTCGCCATTTCGAGTCCCGCCTCGGGCATGGCTGTATTTGTGTTCGTCCTTTCACCCCTTATCATCACCATTTCGTTTCATCTTCATAGTTACCATACCGTTAACTCCAATAGTGGTCGCTAATGACCTAGATGTTGATGCGACCTTAAACAACCAATATAAAAACCAACACTCAAGACTCTGCGAAATTCACAACTCTCTTTCTACAAACAATCCAATATAATTGATACTACAAAATTCCTCAGTGAAAGAAGACCCGTAGAGACGATAGATATCGTTCAGATATCAGACTGGCAATTGTCCGTTTCCGAAATGCGCATTTCAATTTTTCCTTACCAAAAAGTTCTTTCACCTTTTGCTGCTACGACAAAGCTCTTCAAAGAATTCAGGTAATACCCAATATGTATCATTTCTGAATCGAATAAACCTTTCTCGTCTTAAGAGTAGATAACGACAAAACGGTTCTGTACCGTATGTAAGTTAATTTTTTTGTTTTTTGTAATGCGTAATGTGAAATGCAAGGATTATGAAAGAATGCACTTGCATGCGCCATCAGATCCAAACTTCAGACACTTCAATTAATTTGCAAATTAAAGAGAGAGTGTTCCCATAAAGAACACAGTACGGGTAGAGCAATCGTATCAAAGGTAGGGAACGAAGTAACATTGAAAAAGCAAAGAGAGATAAATGACGCGAAAAATGTCTTCGGGCGAAAACACTAATTATATACTACAGAGGCAACATGATAGATGAAAGACAACGATAAATAGGCATAAACAATCAGAGTGATCAATCACATTCTGAATCAGCAACGTTACCCTCATCCACCGGTCAGGACGAAGAAAACTCCAATGAGATCGGTTATGGTCAAAAAGTGGAGAAAGTAAGTGAAATTAAGGTAGATGTGAGAGAAAATGGAAAGGAAGTGAGATGAAATAGAAGCAGAGGGAACTGGGCATGAAGTTGTAATGAAGCAAATACAGAAACATAGAAGGCGCAAACACACGTTATGGCTTCAGATTAACAGAATGGAGGAAAGAAGTCATTTAAGAGACAGACGGCTGGGTAAAATGGAGAGACGAGTAGTTAAGTAGGATATGGTGGTGTTAACGATTAACAGAAGAATAATTATATACGGATTTTTTGCACGGCGAATCGTTGCAGCAATCGTCAGCACTATCGATCTTCTGCGCCATGCGCAGTTTGAGTTTCGCATCACTTTTATGCATCTGCGCATGCGCAAAAGATAGAGATTACAGTCGACTGGTGTGCGCTATACCATATAGAAACGTTCTATATTCTACCCTGACAAAAGTGAGGTTTTGCCGACTCAGCTTGGAGCAATCGTCAGCACTTTGATTCTTCTGCGCACGCGCAGTTTGAGTTTCGCATCACGCACATGCGCAGAAGATCGAGATTACAGTCGATTGCTGGGCGCTGTACTATGTAAAAACACCCTAGATTCTACCCTGACAAAAATGAGTTTTTGCCGACTCAGCTAAGAGCAATCGTCAGCATTTTTGATTCTTCTGCACATGCGCAGTTTGAGCATCGCACAACTTTCGTGCATACGCGCATGCGCAAAATATACCGAACACAGTCGATTGCCGTACACTACATCGTGCAAAATTTCCTTCATTAGGACGCCTGCGACAACGTAAAACCGGAGGCGAACAGGGCGACGAGAACGGAAGTACGCACGGAGGCGAGGATGACAAAGAGGCTGAACCGCGAGCGGTGACGTCACGAGGGAGGATAGCGTCGTGGGCGCGGGCGCCCGCCTGCCGTGCAGCCGCGGGGGCGAGGGCAGTGGCCCGGAAGCCGAGCGCGCAGCCGGCAGGCGACTCCCACTGCCCCACTTCGCGCGCTCCTCAGCCTCTCCGGGCCGCGCTGCGTAGCGCCTCAGCGAGGAACATCAGTAGTAGTGGTTGAAATGCTAGTGTAAGGTGGGAGCTGACTGGATTGCGAAGCTGATACCAAGAGCTCAGTGCATCAGCTGATGTCACTGCAGCGCCTCTGACCGGGAGGTCCTAGGTTACACTCCCCACGATGGCAGAATATTCGACACTGGCTTTTCAGCTGTCGAATTCAGTCGCTGTCTGGAGGAGAATTCTAGAGGCCGGCTGCTCTGATCGGTAGTTTTCCGTGGCTTCTCCGATCAACACCTGGCGAATGCCGGAGCAGTACCCTAACAAACGGGCCACGGACCGCGCGCGATCTTTCCTTCCTCTTGCTTGTCCTATCCTCTCCCCTTACCCACACACTAACATGCACTACAGTAGCACATATTCCGGGAGACCGGTCGGGAGCTTAGAGCTTGTCCTGGTTAGAGGGAAACCCCACTAGCCGACGGTAGGTCGGCGCCGGATCTCGCCATCCAGCGGGGCGATCCCGAGAGAAAAACTTCCGAGAGAAAAATATGCACTACACGTACGGAACTAATGACCAAAGCAGTTGACGCGCCCGGAAACACAAAAAAAAACAATCAATCAATCAAGCGAAGCTGAGGAATTCTCTCCGTTTTCTTGGAAGGTGCCCTCCCCCTGCCTAGTCCGCAACTTTAAGTTGTCTCAAGCATATTGCTCCAAGTGTATACAGGCAAAAATTAAATCGGCAAACGAGAATAAATAAAATAATTAATTCAAAAGACATCACGTTCTCCGCACGCAAACAAGTCAGCTCCCGGCTCTACCTCCACACAATTTTCGTTTCAGCCACATTTTTTTCTATTGATTTATTGAAGATAGCAAGGTGCATAAAAAAACGTCACGGTATGTAGCAGCTATTCATGAATTCAAAAACGTACAATGGCAAAAAACTTGGAAAACTATTCAATGCCAAAAAAATACTCATACAGTTAGCACAAACAATACTGAATTTGCGAAACCGTTCATCCCATTATTTCAAATTGTTACTGCTGATTGGACAAAAAGATTGGCGACGGTCCCTGGCTGCAGTAAAGCTAGCTGACAACTCGTCTAGGTTGAAAAGGTGCAGCTGATCTTGATGTGGATCGCAAATGACATTAATCGAACGTGTCGGCGTCATGCTGTATCTTAAGAACGTGTGGAGTCTTTGAAGGGAGCTCTGCTCTTATTGGACGCGATATCGTACGCCTGCTCCAAAGCCTATGGGTGGTTAGATTTAATATATTTAATACGTCATTAACAGTAAAAAATGAATCTACAATAAAACTGTTCTGGATGTACTTGAAAATATTGCAGCTAGGCCAGAACCGGGGTCGCTCATCTTAGTCGCCTGAGATAGGAGGACTGCAGCGAGAAAAAGTATTGTTTGGTTCTTGGACAGTCCTAATTCCCATGATTTAATTGAGGGGTGCCCACCGGACAGCGGAAGGTCGCGCATGGCCACCCAGACCTATAAGAAGTTGTCAACATTCACGGCTTTTTCCAACAGTCTTCATGAAGTATTCATTTCCTTTGGTTATGTTCATTTTATTTGCATTTGATTTTAGTGATAAATGGAGTTCATTGATCGATTTGAATTAATATTCGTTATATATAAGTAATTCAACTTTTCCAATAATTTATGGGAAAATACTTTCTCCACAGTATCAACCACCCAAGTGTAACTTTGCGTCGAAATGCGAACGTCCGTCTGTCCGTCCATTTGTTTATGGTGAAAATACATCCTTTCTTGCGGCAACAGTATTTTTTGCTTCGTTTACACACATACAAGGGAGTTATAGACACAATATGTCGTTTTCATAAACGAATAACTAAACTCAATTATTTGATAATGTACCATACATTTCCGCTAGTACTATATACTTAATAGTCATGTTTGAAGCTCACTGTCATCCGTTCCTAATTCTTCTTCTCCCAGTCCCTCCCACTATTTCGTATCCATTCTATAGCTTTTCAATATACTCGTTTTGTCTCAGGCATCAGAACGAATTTGTCACTAAAAAACAACACAAAAGCTCATAAAATTTCAGAAAACTACCTCCAAAAAGTCACATGAAAACGGATAGAGCCATCATTAAACTTACAAACTGTCGAGCCAGACTTAAACAGATCTTTACGAACACACTGTTCTCAAAAAACGAAACGTGTATGAACCATCTACCTCCAGCAGAAAAAAAACACGATAGGTACACTGGATCATTACCATACAATAGACTCTCTCACAAAATGCCCGGGGCTACACAACCAGCGTATAATACACACAACAATCGATATGCAGTGCGCAACCTCGACGTAGATACATAGCGCACACCACATACCAGGAAAAGGCATCCAGTTTGTATCAGGAGGAGCAGGTCTCGGACGCGGGCGCGGAGGCTGATACGGTTCTGTTTAGTTTCAATGGGCGCCCGCGATAAGAAGAGAGTGATACGATGCCGGGAGCGGCGCGCGGCTTCTGGGCGGTCCCAAACGCTCTTGGAGCGGGGGGCGCTGCTTGCAGCAGGAATGCAACATCGCCAACAAACATCGATGTTTCTAAACATCGATGTTCAAAATTAAAACAACGTCCCCACCCCATCCAAGTTTTTAAACATCGATTTTTTAAAACTCGATTATTAATGTTCACGTCGAGGGATTTAATTTGAAGGTGGTCTGGTTTATTCAGCTTTGAGGTTTAACTTACAGAACCCAGTCAGGATTAGAACAATTAACAAAACTTTTGTCACCTGGTTGGGTAATTCAAAATAGTATATATAGTAGTTCATTTATCGACGAAAATACGATTTCATCTATTTTTCAACCTTGATAGCTTTGGTTCAATTATGGATATCTGGAAATTATTATACGCTTTCATTATTATGATACTTTTTTAATTAAAAAATGTTGAGCACATAAAAACATTGAACACAAAACACTGATGCTTTGAAAACATCGGCTTCGATATTTCAACCCTGGTTTGGCAGGACAACCGCCCTTCAAACGGAGACCACTGGGGATTCCGATGTTTTTTTTTTTTTTTACCATAACACCACTATTAATACATACTGTTAACATTTTTCAATTATTCTTTGACTTACAAACTTAATTCCTCTTGCACGTTCCCCACACAGATCATAAAAAATGCGACGAAATATGGGAGAAGAGGACCGCGAAGAGCAAGAAATGTTTCGTTTATTTAGTTCAGAGGAAGATATACTCAAGGGATGTATATTCAGAAATATCGCACTCTATTAATTATCTTTCCGCTCCTCTTTCAGGAATGCAACTAGAGACACAATTTCAACGTTGTTGAAGATTCTAAATCCGAAAATTCAGCCAACGATATTCTCCTCTGAACTGGAAGGACGGGGGGGGGGGGGTAGTATGTGATGTGCTAACACCCAAGCTCAGCATCGAAGAATAAGCTTATAATCTTGAGTTTGATTCCGCACAGAACCCTCAATACTCAAAGATGAAGGAAGTAAGGGTAGAACTGTAATCAAACTTTTCTCATAAAGTAGCTGAGCTGATACACTGAACGGTAATTTTAGGAATGACGTGTTGTGGCACTAATCTATCTTAAACGATTTACAGAAACAAATCGTACTCTCTCCACGTATTGAGAGACACTACTTAAGTTACGACTTTTCTTTGAAAGGCTTGTCTCTGATTCGCACTGTACGTGGAGACAACGGCAACGGAAGAGCGTGAACTTTCGTCACCACTGGAGGCCGATCTGGCACCCTATCTCGTTTTTGGCAAGGTGAGGTGGGGCAGGGAGGGGCGGGGGTCATTTTAATAGTCAACCAAATTTTCATATTTTTTCAGGTATTGTACGAGTACATTTTTCATACGCATGATAGCTCATCACTGCAATCGCGAATGAAATTACTCCCTTCAATTTGGCCCTGCAAATTCAAATATTTAGCCAATGCCTTTCTCGATACCGATTGTAACAGACGCACACCCGAAGACAAGGAGTGAAGGAGAACATTTCTAACAGACAAATACTATCCTGCATAATCTTGAGACACTGCCTTCGGCCTCATCAGATCAGTGTTCTATCAAAGCCACAGCGCAGGGCTATGTACTCTAGGAGCGGAGGCAGACCCGTGGCGGAGGCGAAGCGGGGGCGGGGAGTGAAAAGGGAAGCAGGACAGGGCAGGGTAGGACAGAACAGGGTAGGCTGAGGCAGGGAAGAGCACAGCGGACAGGACAGGATAGGACAGGACAGGACAGGACAGGACAGGACAGGACAGGACAGGACAGGGCAGGGCAGAGCAGAGCAGGGCAGGGCAGGGCACGGCAGGGCAGGGCACGGCAGGGCAGGGCAGGGAAGGGCAGGGCAGGGCAGGGCAGGGCAGAGCAGGGCAGGGTAGGGCAGGGCAGGGCAGGGCAGGGCAGGGCAAGACAAGACAAGACATGACAAGGCAGGATGGGGCGTGCCGAGGCAAGGAAGGGAAGGGGAGAGGATCACGGGAGAAAGAAGAACACAGCAAGGCGGACAGGGAAGGAGAGGGCAATGCAGGGCAGGGTAAGGCAGGGCAAGGCAAGACAGGACGGGAAGGTCAGTACACGGTACAGCAGGGCAAGGCGGGGCGTGCCGAGGCGGGGAAGGGCAGGGGAGGGGAAGGCAGGGCAAAGAAGATCACAACAGGGCGAACAGGGCAGAGCAGGGCACGGCGGGGCGGGCAGGGCGGGATGCGGGCAAGGGTAGGGGCGGTGCGTAGGGCAACCCGGTGGCTGAGGCGGGGGCGGCGCGGGCCACCCGTGGGCGAGCAGCGGTCGCCGACAGACCAGCGGGGTGCCTTTACGAGCGCCTCCGGTGGCCGGAGGAGGACCTCCCCCCCCCCCACACACACACACACACACGACAGATCCAGGGCGCGCTCAGAAAGAGCAGTTCAATGCGGGGGAAACCGCGCGGGCTCAACAGGCCCTCACTCAAGAAACGGAGTATAAAACGCAGCGATCTCAGTTCGCCGACCTCCTCTAGCTCGAGTCCTTCCTTCCGATGGAAGACGACGCTCCTCTGGACAGGGACAAGGCCGTAAGCCCTGCGTCTGCGTAATCATGCAAACTAAATGTCGACGTCAATTTAACCAAATACCCATAGCTACATTACAAAACTGAAGTATGTTGACAACCATTATTTTGTACAAGAACGAACACGAATATCAATTGAAAATGTCACTCGGCGATCCTATTGGATTTCGGTGCAAATATAAATTTGAAAGTAGCTCACGACCTAGAACAAACTAAATTAATTGGTCGAACAAAATTTCAACTTGCATATTTTATTTATTAATTATATTCAGAATATCACTATTCACTTTGTAGTATATTTTCTTTCAAAAATGTGTGGTTCCGGAGAATGAGACATTTCTGGAATTTATCTGATTCGACTAATGTAGTTAGTGAGGAGATATACTGATCTTCAAATCTAAGGAAGTCCTATTCGGAGAGTACTTTCAATATTCATACCCTGAACATGAGTGCATTGTGTGAATGAGGGGAAAGAAGACTTCTGATTTCTCTTCCATGTTATTTTACTCTAAACATAAGTAACTTCGCCTTCAACGTTTTATCAGTATAACGCAAAACAAACGTTTTATAGCATAACGCAAAACAAAAGCCTGACAATCTACCGTACGTACAAAAATAAATAAATAAATAAATATAATTTAAAAAATCGTCTTTTCCATTTCTGTTGGCCATCAAGCAAAAGTAACAATCGATTTAATATTTGCTCATAGCATGTAAACACTAACTATAACATTTTTTGTTATTATTTTCGTCCGCAATTTGAACATTAATAATTCGTAAAATCTCATCCGCCCATCTCGGCATATCCCCTACAGCCGCTGCAAGCATTCGGAATTGCAAGACGGCTCCACACATTCGTTATTCGGCGAACACCCAGCAACCACTCTCAGAATCCCGAGTAGTGTGGATGAGTTGCTTGCTATTTGCCGAGTGTCGAACATTCGGGGTTCGCCCTACCCACCGCCTGTCGGTCTTTTGGACACATCAAACGTAGCGAACATTCGCCGAACACATCAGCTGCTCGGGATAGGGCCAGCGCTAGCTCGCCTCTCGGCGAATGCCGAATGTGTGGAGCCGTCTTTACCCACCGCCTGCCGGTCTCTTGGACACATCAAAGAGAGCGAACATTCGCCCAATAGGTCAGCTGCTCGGGATTGGGCCAGCGCTAGCTCGCCGCTCGGCGAATGCCGAATGTGTGGAGCCGTCTTTACCCACCGCGTGTCGATCTTTTGGACACATCAAACGGAGCGAACATTCGCCGAACACGTCAGCTGCTCGGGATTGGGGGAGCGCTAGCTAGCTCGCCGCTCGGCGAATGCCGAATGTGTGGAGCCGTCTTTACGACTTTCGCGCGCCGGCCTTGCAGGCGAGTCGCGCCAAGGATGCGAGGCGGGCGGCGCGCGGGGCGGCGGTTCACACGGTGCCACCGCACAGCCACGCGGGATGACTCAGGAGTCGCACGCTATCGAGAAGCAGCGGCGGGCGATAAGGAAGCCTGGCCTGCCTGAACGGCGGCGGGGTTTCCGCGAAGGGGGCGGGGCGGACGCGCAGGTGCTTACGCAAGGGGGAAGGGGACGGGGGAGGGGCGGGGGCGCGCGAGTGCTGCGTAGCAGGAAACGAGCTCTCCGGCGCGCAGGGACGGTGCGGTGTCACCAGAAGCAGCACGGGCCGCTCTCGATTTGAATTAATTGATTGATTGTTGCTAATTCCAGGCGCGTCAACTACTATGGTCATTAGTTCCGTAAGAATAGTGCTCGGGAGGTAGCGGTGGTCTTCCCCTGCTAGATGTTAAGATCCGGCGCCGTCCTACCGTCCGCTGGCGGGGTTTTCCCCAACCAGGTATCTCCCATCAGTGGGGCACCACCCCAGTCAGCACAAGCTCTTAACTCCCGATCTCACGGCATATGGGTTAGTATTGTGCATGTTAGTGTATGTGTGTGTGTGTGTGTGCGTGTGTGTGTGTAAGGGGTGAGGATAGGACAAGGAAGAGGAAGGAAAGATCGCGCGCGGTCCGTGGCCCGTTTGTTACGCTACTGCTCGGGCACTCGCCTGGTGCTGATCAGAGAAACCACGGAAAACTACCGACCAGAGCAGCCGGCCGCTAGAATTCTCCCCCAGACAGCGACTGAAATCAACATAGCTGACAAGCTGGTGTCGAAAATCCTGCTACCGTCAAGACTCAAACCTAGGTCAGAGGGACTGCAGTGACATCAGTTGATACCCTGATATATCTCTCCCGTTCCCGATTTGAAGCGTCGAGAAATGCTACCTCCTCGGATTTATACCAATTATGAACGATGACGTTATTTATTTGTTTGACGTCAAAACAGATAAAAACTGTGTGACGTGCAGGAGAGAAGTACAATGGTACGACAAACATCGCAATCCCGTATCTAAGGTGTCTAGTGCTTTACCTATCTTCGATCTCTAGCAACCCAAACGAAATTTTCAAAAATCCAAAATGATTCGTCTGAAATGTATTCTATTTAAACCAATACCGAAACTGTCATAAGGAATGAAATTATTTCTCTTTCTCTTGTGAATGATTGGTTCGCTGTTTGTCGGTCGACCTGTCTTCTTCCTCTTTCTCACACTAACGTCTTACATCGTGTCCAATACACGAAAAATAGTGTCAATACATTTGGCGTCAATGGTGTTATCATTGAAGTCATCAATGATACGTTGTCAACTCAATTTTAAAGACATAATACCGAATCAAATCTGAACCTTAAATACAACAGATGATAGTTAAACTAATACAATCGATCGTTGATTGATTGACTGATTTTTTCGTTTTCCGGGCGCGTCAACGGCTTTGGTCATTAGTCCCGTAAGTGTAGTGCATGTTTTCTCTAGGGAGATGACGGTGATCTTCCCCCGCTGGATGGCGAGATCCGGCGCCGACCTACCGTCGGCTAGTGGGGTTTCCCCCTAACCAGGACCCCGGGGCACCGACCCAGCCGGGACAAGCTCTAAGCTCCCGACCGGTCTCTCAGGATATGCGGTAGTGTAGTGTGTATATGTTAATGTGTAAGGGGAGAGGATAGGACAAGGAAGAGGAAGGAAAGATCGCGCGCGGTCCATGGCCCGTTTCGTAGGGTACTGCTCCGGCATTCGCCTGGTGTTGATCGGAGAAACCACGGAAAACTACCGATCAGAGCAGCCGGCCGCTAGAAAACAATCGATCGTGTTATCGTTACCCCGCCACAACAGAAAATATACTGTGACCCCCTCGACGCAGTCGCTTAGCCACTGGCAGCCGTGCGTATACCAAGCCCCGCTCTCTCCACTGACACCCAATGCACCCCTCCCCTCCAGTTTGCGGGGCCGCAGCCGGGCGGGGCAGGCAGGGTGAGGCAAGCCGCGCCCTACCCCGCCCCCGCCTACCTGCCCCGCCCCCCTCCCCGCCCATGCGAACCCACGGAAGCGACGCTCAAAGACTCGCCAACCCGGGCCCAACCAAAGCCACCCCCTACCTTTCCTGGAAATTAGTAAAAAGTGAATTAATCCATTTTTAAACGTTCAAACATCAGACTGCATACTCGTGTTTGGATAATTAATGGTATTGAAAACAGGACTGCAACAAATAATAGCCGATGAAAAAGTCAACACCTGTTAGATTTGTATGCATAAAAATTAATTATTTATTTAAGGAATACAAAATAAGGGCTTAATTCCCTAAATGATAGCATTGAGTATGTACACATGAATGTTATATTCAAAGTATACATTTAATTGTTTGTTTATCCACTCATTATTTATTTGTTTACAGGCTGAATTTTTGTTTCCTGAGAGCTAATTGGGAGGTTGTATGAGCTTTTAAATGCAATGTGTGGTTTAAGATATTACTCTGAGAGGAAATATCTCATTTACTCACTTGACAACATGCATTCAACACCTGGCTGTCAAAATTCTCTCATACATATTGAGAACTTTATCAGTTTTACAGCAAATAATATTTCTAATGTGTGATTTATAATTGCTAAATTGAACAAAAGAAAATCTAATATTATAGGATGTATTTCAACAAAATATATTTCTCTCTTGGGCACTTCAAGATGGACAATTTCTACTCTGTTAAATACAACACAAGAGTTTCAGAAAAAATACAAACCCTACAGCTGTTTGATACTAGCCTAACAAGCAAGTACTCTTTTAAAAACTGTGATTTATCGCTCTAAACAATAGATATTACAGAACAAAACCGTGCCCATTAATTTGTTTGAGTCAATTACAACATGTTCCCTTGCATTATTTTAAAAAAAGCATATAAATAATCCTCGAATATATCCCAAAAATCCTTCAAACTGTTAATCAATTACACAATTAAGTAATCATTCACCCTACGCAATAGAAATCTTTAACCCTAAATCTTTCACCTTAAAATAATAATCATAAGAACACCAAAAATTGCAACAATTCCACAGATGCTGAATTAAAATAAAATTAAAATGTTGTTTACAATCAGAATTCCACAACAGAATTATATGAAATTATCAAATCAAGGTAGCTGTCAAACAGATGTGACATACAATTTTTAGATAATATTGCAAGTGGCATTATATTATTATTTAAATTATTCCGAGTTCTAAACTTTGAGAAAAAAATTTAGTTACATTTGAGAACTTAATGCTTTTACTGCCACCTTTTTTTGTACATTTGAACAATTCTAAGGCAACCTAAAAATGTAACTGTTACAACCCACCTTGCAAGAGGGCCACTCCTCTTGGCTCTTTGGCTGAGTATTTTCTCCACCACTGGAACATTTCCATTTCGGGCTGCTTCCAACAGCTCTTGGTCCTTTCCCATGGCCCATTTACTCGTCCAGTGTACACATAATACGAAATAATTAAATACACACTTAACACTACATCTACTCTACCACAAATTTCATTGATCCATCACCACCATGTTGAAAGCGACTGCCGCGCTCGTAGTAGGCTTTCACCGAAACAGAAAACAGCTGAAAGGCAGGGGAGCGTAATGGTCACAGGACTTATGTTTAATATGTTAAACAAGTGCAGTGTATGTTGCTGCTGTTCCCAATGCCAGATTTGTAGCATTCAGAGACAATGATGGTTAAATCATCTCCAAGTGTGTTAGTATTTGTGTGCTTACTGTCGTGTTGTTCGTCATTTTCGTTTTTTGATGGAAGTGTCTATGAATTCAAAGGTAAATATTTATGCCCTACTTTATAGGAAACTTGCCCAGAAATAATCATTCTTAGTTTTATTTTCAAAAATATCTAGAATCAGTTCATGGAATTTTTCTTATTTCAGTCCTGTTTATATGGAATTATATCCAAGATCTTAATTGAACCTTGAAATAAAACTACACCTGAATGATTTTTGTTTACTTTCTTACTAATCACTTTGACAGTTGACTATGTATAAATTAATTAATGAATACGTTTTACATTTACTTTATTTTAGATGGAGATCGCATTATACTGCCTCTTAAAAATGAAACTGATGATATCACTCATAAACTCATAGTTAAAAGAATAGAAATGGCACCACGCAGCAGAGTGTCTTTTCAATTACTGGATGTTCCTGCTGATGTTTCATTTGTTTTAACACAAGTACATTCTTACAAATACAATGTTACTCTTGCTTACGATGACAGCTTATCACCATCCTCGTTCATCAATGGTACTAATCTTGGACTAGTGAAACAAAACACAGCGATGCCTCCACATAACATGGAGTTCCTTATAGTTAATCACAACAAGGTTAAAGTGTTGTGTATTATTGCATTTGAAGCGTATCGAGAGGATGGTAAGCAATTATATGATAATAAGTAGCAAGTAAGGACATTAGTAGAATAGTAGAATGCATTTTTTAAACAAATGGTTGTGTTGTTGTTTATTAGATCCTGTTCCTGGGGGATGCAACAGAGAATTTTCTGTTGAAATTGCACCCTATTTACTACTTTCTTATAATGATGCTGTTGTCACAATGGCCATGCAACCAGCTGCATTTACTGGACAAGATGATGAATGTGACACATTTCCCTCACCTGTTGAATTAGAAGTATATCATATGTACATGGATGAGAAAGACTTTTCAAGTGACTCATATTTTGATGCTCTCGAAAAAATGATGTCAGTTGAAACCATGCTGGAATTAGGCACATTGGTTAGTAATCAAATCAGTAATTTGGCTTAGATTGTTAATATTAGACTTTGTAACAGTTCAATTTATTTCTACTTATTTGACCGACATTTAGATTTCAATATACTAATAATGGAGAATCTAACCTCACTTTCTTATATGTAAGTCATGATTACTAGCATGTGAATTGTATATTACGTATTTTGATGTCATAGATACAGCCACCACCAGAAAAAGGCGAATTGCTGAGGATTCGTGCTGCGTACCCTGGTACTGGGTCAGTGTATGGAGTTGTCGCGAGATCACAGAATGGAAGAGTGGCTGCTTATGTGCCAGCTGTTACTTATGCATGCGGCAACAAAATTAATATGTATGATGACTGTGAAATATTCAGTGAGTGATTCCGTATTAGTGCAGGGGAAACTAAGAGTGTGTGAAACAGATTAACTGATGTGTCATGAGAACTCTTGCTTTTGCAGCTATACCGTTTTCTGAAGTGCTCTGTGCATCCATGCTCTTCATTGGTCTGTTCATCTGCATGTGTGGTCACAGAAAATTTGTAGCTGGATCAACGTTAGTGAGTTTCTTGTGGGGAACTGTTCTTTCATGTATGATAATTGGAATGAATTATGGTATTGGCTACGGTGAGTTAAGTGACTTTATCCTAATGTTGTAGAAATTATTTCTTTGCCTTGAAGGTAAATTAATATTTTTTTAGGCACGGATATGTTGGGAGTATTAGTTGGATTCATACTTGCTGTATTTTGGTGGTTTCTTTGGCTAATATTTGGTATACCAGTCATTGCTGCATTATCATCAACCCTGGCTCTTGGTTTTTTGTTGGCTTCGGCTATTATGTTTGCAGGATTAGGTAAGTTTTCAGGAAGATGATTATTGATTTCAAGTTAAAAAAAGATTTTTTTAATGCAAAATAAAGAAAATACTTAAATTATGCATGCATGTGCTTTTAATATACATAAGCACTCATACATGTTATAATGTGCACATGTTATAATTTAATTAATAATTCTAATTTTTTTATGTAAAGTAATACATTAATAATAATTATGTTGAAATTCATATACCTTTATTATTGTACATTTAATTAAATCAATTTTAAGATGTTCAGTTGTGAATTTCAAATCATTGATCACATGCAGACGAAACTGTAACAATAATTTTATTGGCCATTTGATGATTACCATTACACTACTTCTTTTGTGTTGTAGAAAAATACTCCCATGGTTGTAGGAATTAGGTCAAACCATGCCCTTTCATTAAATTCACATGATTCTTTGTAATGATCTCTATTGACATGCGGTATAGTGACGTGTTTTGTTCATTGTAGGGAGTGTTCCATGGTTGGTGTACGACTTCAGTTTCTGGTCAGTGTTTGCGAGCATCACAATCACTGTACCAGTTCTATTCAGCTCAGCAATGCATGTGGGAAATATGGTCGCATGTGCTACATTAGGAGCCTATGTGTTTATTGCTCCCATTGACCATTACGTGGGGTCAAATCTTAAGTACATTTTCCTGAACACAATGAGACGAGCTATTCATAGTGACTTCCGACTAGCAACTGTTGACCCACCCTTCGAAATTACAGGTAGGTAAATTCACTTGTTTGGTTTGCTGTATATGATTCGTATTGTTATGTAAATAAAGATGTCTTGGATTTTTTATGGAGGTAACAATATTGCATTTTCTATTGTAAGCAAATTGATTCATTTTCTGGTTTGGTTGTATACACCGTAACTCATCAATATGCAAGACTGTATCATAATTTATTCTATTATCTGATTCAATATTTTTCATTTCTTGTATGTTAAATTGTACGAAGTGTTTGTAAAAAGAGTTTTTACTTTCTCGAATACATATGTGTATATGGAGTAGTATGTGCAGTATAGAGAAAGTTATGTGTTGGTGCGGAAAATCGATTTCGAGATTTCAACGGAAATGCACGTTTTTGGATCTTCTGATACCAAAAAAAATATATATATATTTTTTTCTCCAAACGTCGGTCCGTCCGTTAATCCGTCCGTCTGTGAACTGCTCTACCGCCTAAACTATTAGGATTTTTCCCAAAATAAACGTTCCCCGTCCATCTAGCCGGATTCGCAGCTCTAAGAAAAACATTCTTTAAATTTTGGAGCTTCTTTACATGAAGTCCCAGGTGCGGTTTCAACATTTTCTCAAAAATGGGTCCGAATTTTTTCTTTAAATTTCATGTAAGAATAGAGTGAAATACACATACAACGATGGCGCAGATCCGATTTTCACTGTTAACTCAGAATTTTCGAACATTACAAAAGTTTGAATTTTTCAGTCTTTTCCTAAAACTACAACATACTAGAAAGATATTTTTTCGTCAAATAAAATTTGTTCTCCACAATTACGTAATTATTGTCATTTCCTTTTTTTTCGAAAATAAAGTTGTTTTCGCGCAATTTTGGGCAATATTAAAAATAATACTAATAACGATATTTTATCGAAAACTGCTCCAAATGTTTCTTTAAACTTTTTGTCCGGATAATGACAAATACAATGTAAAATGACATAAACGCCGTTTTGCTGCGTTCTCGTCCTTTTAAAAGTAGAACGTTCATTGTCTGGGAGTGAAGCCTGGAAAGTGTGTTGACAGAATGTCGAAAATTCTAGATTCTCGAAATAATTTTTTAATGGAAGTCGATAAAGAAGAAATTATTGGATCCAAATTCATCAAATCTTTCGACTAGCTTTGAAAGTACGAGAGATATATTTAAAACAAAAAAAATGATTACTATTGGATTATTTTTCAGTAGTTATAACGTTTTTTTAAGTTAGGATTTAATTTGAGTACTTGTAGATCGATCTGGCATTGGGTTAGAACTCGTCCGATTGGTATTCTAAATCTTCGGAATTTTACATTCCAAAAATGTATTATTGTATGGTCGTATTACTGAAGTTAATTAAATATTAATAAATCCACCATCCATTTAAACTAATGTTATTCGAATTTCATTGTAATTCTAGGTTAAGTAGTTAATTATAACATCTACAGTATGAAGTATTTTACTGTGTTTCAAATAGCGAGACCGAGATTTGGCTGTATCTCAGTCTCGTAAAATGCCTTCCTTAAATGTGCCGTGGAAGGTAAGAACAAATAAAAATGTTTAGAAAAAAATCCGCGGAATTGTCAGTCGCTTCGACGCGTGTGGTCTTCCGGGCCGGCGCGTGTACAAGGGTGTGCAAGGGCTTTCTCCCCAGGGCTGCGGTGGCCTGCGTTGCGGGCGGCGCCGGCTTTTCCGTTTGCTCTGGGTGATTTCGCTGACGGGCGCTGGTCGTGCGCGTGCGGTTCGTTGGCCGCGACAGGCACCACCGCCGCCGCCCGCGATACGCCCCCATCGCCCCCTCGCTCCGTTATCTTGTATCCCGGCGACACGCCTTCACGGCGGGAGAGGTCATCTGCTGCTCCCCGGCCGGTTCGGCGTCCGGGAGAAGACGTTCCCTCAATCAAGACACCCCTCCCCAACTTTTATTCTTTTTCCGTACGTTTCGTTCCTTTTGTGATGGGTAAACATCGGATGTTTAGGCTCTAAAAAATCGTCTTTTAGGCGCCTGAAAAGGCACTGAAAATGTCAAGAATAAGGAGAAAAAAGGCACTATTATAAGTTACGGACAAATGAAAAATTGTTTATAATTTTTGTCTATGTTATTTTGTAAACTTAAATGCGCAAAACAAGTTCATACATTTTAAAGTAAAACTAGATTTACATATTTACAACTCTTATACATTGTATTCTTAACAGTTTGTATTAACAAGTAATATTTGCATATTACCAGAAACTTTTTAAGAATCACAATTTCAAATTTACGACGACTGGGAGACAAAATCAGTTTGAATGCGGAGAAGGATATCTGAATGATGTGACTGGTATATATTTTAGAAGTCCAACACTAGCAACACTGAAACCTTCTGGGAATGTATATTTATTTCCACTTAAAATTTTGATGCCCTCGGTGTATTGACAATCGACCATGTTCTCGGATCATGACTGGTATTTATGAAATAGGGAAATGGAGAAAAATCAGTAGGTATAATTTCAGGAATTCTCTCGTAATTTAAAATACCAATACCAACGTGAATCGGAGATTTCGTAACGAATGGTCACGTTGGACCATCACCGATTTTTGATTTTATCCGATATTTTAGCATTGTGTATAAAAATAACGAAAAAAGTCATAAAAAAGGTATTCATGAAAAAAAAAGGCATTTATGTTCAAATAAGCAAAAATAAGCCTTATAAAACTTCGTCATATGCCATCATTTGTCATGATTCGTGCACATATATTATCAGCTTTTAAATAAGTTCGCTAGAATAAAATAGGCATTTCCCTAAACATCTGATGTCTAGTGATGGGGTATTTGGTGACTCATTGAATGGTTTACCAGAGTAGTTCGTGTCACCGCACCGGATTCAGATATGGACTGATCGGAGAGGTATAACTTCTGGCCTGCGTTGACGAAACGAAATAAATGGACATTTCGGATTACTAGATCTTTATTCTTTGTCTCGTGTTTTTCGATAAAAGTGGTTAAATGGGTATAAGAGTAGCATAAATAACTCCGTCCCCAAAATTTTTTAATGTAAAGAAAGTAGACAACTATGGTTTTCACCGCAATATGTAGAATTATGTTCATTTTTGTTTATAATCTCATGAAAATACGCAAGAAATATGTTCTTGAACACATACATGATACGATCGCTTGCAAGGTAACTGGGTTACTAGTGTTCGGGCATTGTGTCCAGAGCAACTGCCGGGAGATTTAAAAGTAATGATTGTACAAATTACTCTGGGGAGCTGGTATGTCATTGGATACTTGGCCTATGACAGTCGTTTGGAGAAGTCAGTTGACAATAATCGCCGCATATTATGCTATACGAATTCCCATCTCCTCTATTAAAGCAAAAAAATTTTCGTTTAATTTGCAATAAATCATAGTTGAACTTGTCCGCTGAATTTAAACATACTGAATCCAAAGGATCTTGATTTCGTTATCACGTTTACTTAAGAGTGTAATAATTGCATTAACTTCGTAAATTCAGATTATGTTTTTAACAGATTCCCGTGTTAAAGGAGATTTCTGTTCGTAAGAGGGACTTATTAATTTTTTTCACATTATTACTGTATACAACAAATAACAGAATGATTTAATGAATCATTACTAAAAGAAAATTAATTCCGTTCACGGTTGATAGAAAAAAATCAAGCAAACATTTTTTTCGTACCATTCAAACGAGCTTCTTGATTTTTCGAGCACGTTTTTTACATAGCTTCCCCGCGAGTGCTCACAATTATACACCCCTCTCTAGATTTCGAGGGGAAGTTGCCCGTGCTCGTAAGAGCGCCGGCCATTCCGAGTGGGCCAGTAGCTCGTACGGGGTTCAGGTTAAAATGACTGCTGTGACAGAACTACGTACTAGTGGCAAAGATGAAACTACCTCTCTCATGTCCCCTAAGCAGATTGTGATTTTCGTAGATTTCGATTTTCTTCGCTTCTTCCATTAATCGATCTCATACTTATTTGCATATGTCAAAACACCGGGGCATAATTTTTTCAATGAGACAAGTTAGATCGACGATAGATTTATTCCGAGTCAATTAGTGCAGATTTGTTTTTGCTTTTTTCGAGATGTTGATTTTTGTTTCATTTTCTACCTAAATAAAACCCAACTGTTGTTTCAAAATAACTACATGTTTATAATTTCGTACGGTTTCTCTCTTGATATAAAAATTTTAATTTTTACAATTTTTGTTTGCCCGAGCTGATCTCAGGAACGCCTAAACAGATTTTCATGGGGTTTTCACCGAGAAGCAGAGAATTTTGTTTGGCTTCACTTAAGTTTCTCTTTGTTTTTTTTCTGGTGCTTAAAGCAGAATATAATACAAATTTGTAACAAACAACAAATTTTTATACAGATCTACAGTAGACTATTATCCGGCATTAATGAAATATTGTACACGTGACGTTCAAAACAAGAGAAAAGTTCCTATTACTTGACATTTCGTACAAACAGTACGAAAGTGGAAAGTGAACTTTTTGTCCCCGGTGGATGGAAGTAGTGTTGGGGCGTGAAGGTAATATTGAGTAATTGAAGATTAACATTTCTTTCTGGACGTTGCCCGGAAGTATACAACAACAGAATCTATTTACAGCTGACCGTAGCCATGACGGCGGTAGCAAAGCTAACACAGCAGGGCGTGGCGGGCAAAGGTAAGGTGACATGAGTCAGTGTGAAGCTGGTAGAACGGAACGGGGCAGGGCAGGGCAGTGACAGTCAGGACGGGGATACACTATAGATGTAATTGATTTATTTTCCTGTATAATAGGGAGCTGTAATAAATACCCGAGCAATGCAGGGTACTTCTAGTTTAAAATAAATGTTCACATTTCCATTTTACACTAAAAAAATTGTAGATTTATAGTGCATTATGGTTTGCTTCTGTTAAGTGTTCCACCGAGCACTTTCGTTGTCTTAACGAAAAGACACGTCATGCAAGTTGCTGTGTTCTACCGTTAATCCTCAGATAATAGGAGTAAACAAGTCTGATAAGTGACGTCATTGAAATGTTAATTCAGAATCCCCAAAATTAAGATAGGCAGTGGCGGCTCGTGCGCTTTTCTGAAGATGAGGAAAGACAAAGAACTCAATTATGTAATCTTCTTCAAACGAAACAAATTAGATAACATGCGTCGACATGCGATGGGATAAGAAAGACCTATCGGTTCAATTTGCCCATTTACACGGCCATAGCCAGCCCGCGTAGTGAGATTACACCTCTTGGTTTATGAGATGGTCCACATTGCGTGAAGCGGTAGTATTGTTAACATAGACGCCTGTAGACAGCAATGCAAGGGAGGAGGATATCCTCCCTTGAACTGAATAGCTCCATTAATAAACGTTTCCTCTTCTGGTGGCAGGAACGCGATGAGATATGGCCAAATAACTCACGTGAGGAGGGAAGGTTGTTAGTTGTTTCTCAGAGAGATTTCTAATCGACTGAACGAGGTTTAAAAGTGTACGTTGTTTAAAAGTCCATCAAAGTAAATTTCCTCGTAAGTGCCAATTAAAAATACCTTTTTCCTCCAACATCAAAGCAAATATTTTATTTGGTGATTTCATTCAGAAAAAGAGTGTACTTGAGGACTTCTCCCCTTTTCCCTCCCCTGAGAAACAGCCACTGAAGTTTGCGAATTTGTTTGTGCTGTTCGTGATAAATCTTACAAATGAAAAGTGCACTGCGATAGACATTTTCTCGGTATGTATTAGTTATGTTCTAGTATGGAACATTCCGTGCGTTATAGCCGATCCGTTTGATTAGTGATTCGGGCTTGCCAATAGCTAAGTCCAGTAAATGTAGTGCATGTTTGTATCGCGGGAGGTGGCGTTGATCTTAACGCCGCTGGTTGGCGAGATCTTGCGAGGTTTTCCCCAACCAGGTAACTTCCACCAGCGGATTTGCCCCAGCCGGTACAAGTTTAAAGCTTCCGACTGGTCTCCCGACTTGTGAAGTAGAGTAGTGTGTGAAAGTAAGGGGTGAGGAAAGGGCAAAGAAAGACACTCGCTTTGTGATAATCGGAGAAACCACGGAAAACGACCAATCAGAGCAGCCGGCCGCTTGAATTCTCCTCCAGGCACCGGCTAAACTCAACCTAGTCATGTAGCTAGAGTCGAAAATCCTGGCATCGTCGGAACTCGGAACCTTCCGGTTAGATGCACTGCAGTGACATCATTTATACCGCGGTTTTCATAGACGTTTCGTCAGCTGTTTGGCCAGCTGTGACAATTCTCCAATCGGGACTTTACACGTCACTATATGTAGTGACGTGTAAGCTCCCGATTGGAGAACTGTCACAGCTGGCCGAACAGCTGACGAAATTCACCAATCGGGACCTTGCACGTCACTACATATAGTGACTTGTAAGCTCCCAATTAAAGAACTGTCACAGCTGGCCAAAGAGCTGACGAAACGTCAGGTCCAAGTCTGTGAAAACCGCAGTACACTATATGTAGTGACTTGTAAGCTCGCGATTGGAGAACTGTTACAGCTGGCCAAACAGCTGACGAAACGTCAAGTCCAAGTCTGTGAAAATCACAGTACACTATATGTAGTGACGTGTAAGCTCCTGATTAGAGAACTGTCACTGCTGGCCGAAGAGCTGACGAAACGTCAGGTCCAAGTCTGTGAAAACCGCAGTATAATGCCCTGATCTCTAGATGATCCGAGAGCTTGGTGTTTGAGTTGCGAACTCTAACGATGCTGTGTTCCGTGCGCAGACCTGCTGCTGATCCTGACGTGGCTGACGCTGGCGGTGGCGGGCACGGGCGCGCAGCTGTACCTGCAGCGGCGCCGTCCGCCGTTCCCGCCGCGGGCGTCCTACTGCTTCCCGGAGCGGGGCCAGCGCCGCGACGCGCACGGCGCGGCGGCGCAGCTGCAGCCCGCGCAGACGACGACCACGCAGCCGCGACGCAGCCTGCTGCTGCGCGCGGCGCTGGCCGGACGCGGGGCGCGCGCGGGCTCGGAGCGGACGCCGCTGCTCGTGGACGTGCGCATCGCGGCGGACGGCGCCACGCCCGACAGCGTGTTCGAGTCGCCCGCGCGCGCCGCGGCCCCGGCCACGCCCCCCGGCCGCCCCTCGGCGCCGCCCGACCCCGACGCCGGCGCCGGCGCCGCCCACGACCCGGCCTCCAGCACCGAGAAGCTCGCCAGCAAGCTGCTGGCCGTGCTGGAGCCCGGGGACAAGTGAGCGGTGGGACCGGCCGCGGCCACGCCCACTCCCACGCGGTTCACCGGCTGTCGGCTCTCCCCTCTCGCCCCCACCCCCCTCCGTTCTTGTCTTCGTCTCGAACCTGTGCTGACTCCCCTCACACGCGATTTTCACGCTTCCTCGTCACGATTTCAGAGTTTTAGCGCACCTGCGCACATTCCACAACATTGCGTATGCGCTTGTTCGCTAAACTCCGATATCGTACGTTATAAACGAAGCGTGTAACTGGGTGTGACGGAAATCAGCTTGCAGCTCGGGAAAGTACGCCGACAGCCCCCTTGCCGCGCTGGAGCCGTAGCGGCAGCAAGCGTTGAGCTCGTCAAGTCCATGCTCAACGTTCTGCTGTCCTGCGTGGGTCGCGATCACCCGTCTCCATTATCCTGTGTTCGAAACCTGCGCCGTCACTATTCCCGACCGCGAACTCTCTCATTGGTCCTCCCGTCCCTGGGCTCGAACCCCGCGCCGGTCTCTTCCTCCCAAAAGGCCGGCGCGGTCCAAAACTAGTCAGCGGCTCTTCTGGATCATAGGCCTTCCTCCTGCTACTTAGCCCTACATACGCGGTGTTCTTGGATTCTAACACGTTCGTTTCGTCGTCATGTAAGACCAGTCAGCTGTTTTTTAATTGTCCTTGCCAGATGTTGTTCACCGTCCTAGATGTGTTGTGCTTTGTCTCCCCTGTAACTCAAGTAACGCCTCTTCCTCTCTCTCTCTCTCTCTCTGCCTTTGCCTCGCTTGTGCATCGCGGTGTGGCGATTGCAATGCGCCTAAGCATGCCCATTGCCCTCCTGCGTGGCCGAGCGAAAGAACACACGACCCGTCCCGTCCGCCATCCCTACCTGCCCTCCCCTCCCCTCCCCTCCCGTCGCTGCTTGCTTCCCCGCGCGACGGCGTGTTGCCCCCTCTCCCCATCCCCCATTTCCCTTCCCCTCCCGTTCGTGTCGTGGGGGGCGGATATTCCGTCTCCTCAATGTCTTTTATAGATCTCTTTCGCGGGAAATTGTAACAACTAATGTACGTAACTATTCCATTGTTTCCTGAAGCAATTTTGTGCCTCGTATCATTAACAGTAGGAGACTTACTGTATTGCAAATGCATCTGCTGATATTTACATATTTTAGAATAATATATTTACTGTTATGGAGTTTATGCTATGGATTCGAGCTTATTTGTAAATAAATTTGTAGCTTTTAAATAATGTTGATGGCTACAATGGAGTATATTTTAATATGTTTTGTTATATTGTTGCATTATACGCATAAATGTATGAATTTCAATGCTGTTTTTTTTTATTAATCCCATTTATTCTCCCACCCAAGTGTTCTGAAAAATTTTCACTAACATTCTGTTTTATGTGGACAGGAATAGGAAATTACAGCTCTACATTCTTCATTACAGTGTACTAAGATCAAAATACAAATTAATTTTGTTCGTACTCTGTTTTAAAACTGCATTTTTAGTCTTCAAGTTTTGCTCTTATTTCTTTTGCCTCTTGGTGCTCAGTTAGTGTACAGGCAAATTAGATTTAATTTAAAGAATTGCAGAAGTTTTCGTTCGATAATTATTTTTAATTTTTTTAAATTCTCTACTTTTTCATAGATATGAGTACTTTGAAATATTATTTAGAGGAATTACGGATGATGTGTTAAAAACTAGTTATTTTTCTATGAAAAATTATGATAAATAATATAATGTCTGTGAGTAATTTATTGAATGCACTGTTTAGAAGCAGGGTCGGTACAAGCCACATTTATCAAAAATGAAAATGTATTATCAAATATATTAGAAAAAAATTAAAATTAGAGAAAAGTTTTATTTAATATTCTGATTCTTAAATATTTTGCAGTTTCATTCCCATCAGAATAATAAAACCTGGCTTATAGACTTATGAATTCACATTAAGATTTAATAGCTACTTAATTAGTGCAATGCTATTACAATTAGTTACTAAATGAATAAATAAATGTAATGGATGAGAAATTAGTGATAAAAGCATAGTTACTTTAAATATGTGACTCAAAAACGTTATGTAGTGAGAGAATGAAGCAGAAAAATGTAAGTCAATGTCAGTGATTGCTTACCTACAGTCAACTGGGAGTACTGGCATTCACTCTTCTGCTGAGAATTGAAGGTGATTTCGAAGGTTTCTGTAAAAGAAAGCCCTAACCCCTGAAAGGATTTTCTGTTCTTGCAAGGAGGAGAGGAAGTGAGAGAGAAAGGTTGAGTGAAGAAACTAAACATTGAACTTTGAAATTATTTATTTGTCCCACACGAGAGCTACACACTAAAACAGCTAACTAATGCGCTTTTGTTTATCATTATACATAATCACAGCAACAAATTCATTATACACAACATTTATTATTTGGGATGCGCTTATTTCTTGAACTCGAGTAGATCGAATGAATGATTCGATTTAATAATTAATAAGTTACGAAAGAAAAAAATACAATTACCACTATTTGTTTGTAATGCTTCCAATTTCTGCGAAAAAAAGTACACCTGATAGGAACTAGAAAGATCTTTTATGACATTTAGTACAGACATTTATATCTATGGTATTATGGTAAAACGATTTTAAATGTCAGATACTTGCGCGTGAAATGCTGATGAAACAAAAAAAATCGGGCTTTCAATATTATTTACAGTTCATCAACTGGATCAAAGCTATTAAATTTCGCGATAAATTTATCGCCGCCTAATTCTCAGCGTATCATGAATCAACTGCATTTCACCTCGCATATCTGCGAGCTTCTTTTAACGTTACCTTTACATATGCACATTGTGTGTGGGAGAAATTGCATGTTGCAAACAGTAAAGAAGACCCTACTCTCTGATACAATCACGTTCAGAAAAAAATATAATCAACTGACGCGCTATTGGAGCCTTGCGATATTCGTGTTTTAGCAACTACTATTGGAGCAGTTATGTACATGATAATTGAAACGACTTATCCTGGAGTTATGTAATGCTAAACTTTTGTTTTTCTATGTACAAGGAACGTGGTGACGTGCGTGAAGAACATATAAACCATCGCTTTGAATATAATTAGACAAAGATAAAAAGAGGTCCAAAGAACGAACACGCAAGGACTCTACCAACACGTCTTCATAGACTAATGAATGCATAAAACTTCAAATGAAATACGGCGCGTCGGTGATCTAGTCTTTTGCACATACATTCGAAAAAGCAACTTGTTCCTCATTATGCATATGTACGAGATGTGGCAGTACATTTTTATTCATAATTTTATAATCATTTTCACGAACACATCACGAACGTTAAATTACTTCCCAGATTCATACAGAACACTCAAACAATATATTCCTATATTTATAATCTACACTGATTCGTTCTTCTGTCGTTTGCTTGCCGCAAAGCTCGTGGTACCAGCTAACATTTTTCACTCGAACGGCTCAGAAATATTCTACGTTTCTTCACTCATCATGTCATTCATTCACACTACTTTATAACACTTAACGACACATTTCTTATTATAAAATTAATACTGCATATTCTGAGTACTTCTTGAATTATTTTAGTTTTTGCGATGTTTCGTATTGTAGTCGATTATTCACTATTTTGGCACATTTAAAATCCGGAATAAGAGCTTCAAACAATGAGATCTGCAGTGCAACGAGAGGCCTGACACTGGCTCTATCTTGTAAGCTTAAATTTAGGGAGCCGTGTGTACCCTGTCGACCGGGTTGGGAGAAAACACGAGGTCCAATAGTTCGTCTGATGAAAACTGTAAATAGATGGGGGAAGTTTCTGATGAATGTGAACGGCGAAAGAAGTGACGCTGCGTCGGCGACTGCAAGAGTCCAGAGTGAGCACAAGGCGGTGCTGACAACACGCGTTAGTTTGGCAGATGCTAGGACCATCTTCTGAATCAAATGTTATGAGGGTTATCACTACCGCAGCGACGTTAATGACGGGCAACGATCAGCTGGGGGAATATTTATCGCATGCCTCGTACGTACAAAGATGAAGCAGGCCATATCGACAGGACATGGTGATGAACCGCTTTCGTCCCGTTGGGTGTCAGATATCCTCTTGACTCTGCTGTCAGGGGGTGACCGCCAACACGTCACGTGAACCGACGAAAAGTCGCGCCGCCATGACGCCGAACATCCATCACGTGTTACTGCATGTAGACGAGTAGAAGGGGCGGGCCGCACTATCTAGGTAGTGTGTGAAGAGAAGCCATGCCGCTACATCAGTGAGCAACTGGGGACGAACGTGGAGGGACATCGCCGCGATCTGATGATGCTGGATCTGGCCGTGGCACTTGCTGGGAGCGGGACCGTTCCGCGCTTGGAGATTCGTGTGGCGGGGGTGGGAGGAGGAGGGGGGGGGGCGACGGCGGCGACGCCGCGCGCCCGAGGCTCGAACCGCGCGCGAAGACGGCCCGCCGAGTGCAGGCCAGCGCCGCGCGGCGGCCGTCCGCGGAAACGCTTAGCGCGGCTCGTGGTCGGCGTCGTGCGGGGGCGGCGGCGGCGGGACCAGGGCCGCGTGGGGCGCGAGCGCGGGCTGGTGCGGGGGCGGGTGCGGCGCCGGCGGCGGCGGCAGGCCGAGCGCGGGCGGCGGGGGCGGCGTGGTGTCGCGGAGCGCGTGCGACGGCGACGGCGTGGCGGGCGGCGCGGCGAGGGCGGCGGCGGCGGCGGCCGCGGCGGCGGCGGCGGCCGCGGCGGCGGCGGACGACGCGGCGCTGGCCACGCCCCCGCCTCCGCTGCTGGTGCTGCTGGTGCTGCTGGTGGGGCTCTCCGGCACGAGTAACCTCGGCGGGGGAAACCCGAAAAGTTGAGATCACTGGATCCGCGGCCAGTAGTTGGACGTGAGGTCCGGAGTCTGGCTGGGGATCTGCACCGGCACCGACACGCCCGCAGAGATCACACCTGCAAAGAACCGGGGTTAGGGCGGTGCACGGAGTCCCAAAAGCTGCATGCACACGGCTTAGCGGAAAAACGAAACAGAAAAGCATACATGCTCTCATGCATGGAAATAGAAGCATTCTAAGGAAAAGAAGAGTGGTAACTACATGGATATTACTTAATATGTGATCGATATTGTTCTTTCCTTTCCAGAAGTTCACAGGGCACTCCCCTAATTTGTTATGCAAAGGCATATCGAAGGCCATATTCGCAACACATTTAGAAACGATAAGCATTGTCTTAATTTAAATTGTTCGCCTTTTTTCTTTGAAGCGATGCAACTTTGTTTTGTTTGCATCAAACGTTTTACATTAAAAAGTAACATTGAATTATGTTTTGTTTTATAACCAGGTTCCTATTTTGTAATTAGATTAGTGTTGTGTTGTAACTGGTTCTTTCTAGAAGATGATAAGATTTGGTTAAATGACATGGATGAAAAATCAGGAAGTACGCAATTCTTGCAAAGGTAAGTGTTAAATTGACAAAATTAGACCATTCACTTGGTTAGCTGCATACGTCTCCCACTGAAATTCATTTGGGCGCATTTGATCCGTTGATGTGTGCGGATGGTCTTACAGCAGATTGGACAAGCGTAAGTGAGTAGCGGACGTAAAATAAATTTACAAATCAGGAGAGCTTAATGGTGGAATGGCGATTAAGTATTGGTAGGTAGAAGAAAATAGGTACATCTATTGGCTTCAAACATCTTGGTGGTGAAGTGGTCTTTCCACGTCAATGTGGTGTCCATTAAAATTCCTAGATAACGTACGGGAGCGGTTGTAGAACACCATGTTTTTCTAAATTTCTTCTGTATGGTTGCCAATATTTATATTGGATATTGAATTAAGGTTTCCAGTATATTCAAGACAATTCATTTCATTTTACTGAGAGCATCTCATTTCGCTATAGTTGTCCATCAAGTGAAGAGCCGTTGATATGTCTCACGCCCAAGAGTTCAGACTAACTTTGGAGAATTTTAGTAAATTTGTCTTTGTTCCAAGTTTTTTTTTTAATTCTATGTGAAAGTTATTCATAAGAAACGGGAATTGATAGCCTCCAGTTATATACCTAATATTCCAGTCATATCAGATTAAGAAACGTTGTAAAGGAAAATAAAAATAAAATGTTTTTATAATCAATTGATTGTCTTTATTATACTTTGAAACTTCAACCCCAGTATCAGATACCATGGTTACGTTGACGAGTGGAATCGTAGTGAGAATGGAAAAGCTGGATTCGGAAGGGAGAAAATCATCTTTAAGAGGCATTATGACAGCCTCGAAATATGCTATCGCATCTCAAGAGCTGAAGTCATTAAAATCGATTCATCTCAATATCCAATACCATCGTTGTGTTGAGTCGAATTGTAGTGGTACGGTGCGACAAATCAGAGGGGGGAAAATAATTTTTGTCATATTAAGAGGCATTACGATATCACATCTCAAGAGCTAAACTCATTAAAATCAATTCATCCTAATATCCAACACTGGTAACCACCATGGTTACGTTGACGAGTCGAATCTTAGTGAGAATGAAAACGCTGGAATCGGAAGGGAGAAAATCTTCGCCACACTCAGAGGCATTACGACAGCCCGAAAATACACTATCGCATCCCAAGAGCTGAAGTCATTAAAATGTAAAGACACGCCAGTTCGCTCAGGGACCAGCCGCAAGGCGCGGTCTCCCATCGAGCTACAGGTGTGCGCGGCGCCAGGTTCTCGAGGAGGCGAGGCGCGACGCGGTGTGGCAGGCATTCCGCGTAATGACCCCTCGAGTGCTGCCTGCTGGGCTTTCAGCGCACACCGAAGCCGCCCCGCCCCGCCCCGCCCCGCCCCGCCCCGCCCCTCCCCGCCCCGCCCCTCCCCGCCCCGCCCCCTTCCGCCCCGCCCCGCTCCGCCCCGCTCCGTCCCGCCCCGCCCCGCCCCACCCCGCACCGCCCCGCACCGCCCCGCCCCGCTCCGCGCGCGTTGGCAGGCGCTGAATCAAATCCGCCTCCCTCGAGTGTTTCGAGATCGGCGCGGGCGCGGGCGCGCGCGCTCTCCAGATAATGGCCCAGGTATTCGACGAGGTGGCAAGTGCGGATGGCGGTGATGGCGCCGGGAAGGCAAGGCGCGGGGTGGCGACAGTGGAATGAACGATCGAACGGCTGAAGACCGCGAAAGTGGATTGACGATGGCGACGGTGGGGATCGTTGGATAGCAGTCGGTACAAGCATGATGGCGGAGGCGAAGGTCATAATGGCGACGGCGTGCCATAATGGCACATTCTAAGTTTTGGTATTATCGAGCAAACAGCATTTGAAAACAGTAGTTCGCTAGCACTCGCTATATCACCCGCAAAATAAATACGTTATATAGCAGCTCACTATTTAACTATATTTGTGCCGGTCTCATTGTTATCAAGAATATAATTTATAATGTATATTTCATAATATATAATATATAATATATTATTATTATTATTATTATTATTATTATTATTATTATTATTATTATTATTTATCCAAATGACGTCTTAACTAAAATTGCGATAATTTGGAACTTGTGTGTTGCAGGCCTTGAGCTATTAGACAACTACCAAGCGTGGGAATGGATACTGATTTATAGTTAACGCGATGTTGGAGAAGTACACAACGGCAGACAGTACACCGTGAAAAGAAATGGAGACGGTTTAGGTAAAGATGGAAGCGGTAAACGCAGGTACGCCAACATCACAGCCGGAGGACCAAAGGTTGTAAGCGGCAAGGGCCGGGCGACGATAGGTTCCCGCGGAAGGCCGTCATTAGACGTGGAATAAACAACTAAAAATCCCGAGCGCTGGCGGAGGCGGGGAGGGGGCGGGGGGAGGCAGCGTTTTGCACGCGCCTAACGAGGCTTCGCCCGCGCAGAGCTGCTCCGGCGGGGGAAGGGGGGGGGAGAGCGGAGGCCGGGAGGGTCGCGCTGTCGTTAAAAAGTGACGCCTGAACACGCCGCACCCCGCCCCTCCCCGTCGCTCGCCGCCTCCCGCGCTCTTTAGTTGCTCCTTCATAATTGAGGGGCGCCAGCACGGCGGGGCAGCCGACCCACGCTGGGAGAGCGCGGGCGCACACACGGCCAAAGCGGTCAAGGTGCGACGCGCCAGCCGAGACCAGACTCGCTCACCGGCGCATCTCCAGGATGATACTCTTTGGTGGCTCAGTGCATCAAGTGATGTCGCTGCAGTACCTCTGACCGGAAGGTCCCAGGGTTCCAGTCCGGTGGCGCGGTTTTTGATACATAACTAGGTCAAATCCAGCCGCAGTTTGGAGGAGAATTCTAGAAGCTGGCTGCTCTGAACGGGAGTTTACCGTGGTTTCTCCGATCAACATCAGGCTAATGCTGGAGCGGTTCCCTAATAAACTGGTCATGGATAGCACACGATCTTTCCTTTCTCTTCCTTGTCTTCTTCTCGCATTTTATTTACATACACTTACAGCACTACACTATCACACATGTTGGAAAGCTAGTCGGATGTTTAAAGATTGTCCCGGCTGCGGTGGTGCCCCGCTCGTTGGGGTAAGCGGACGCGTACATCGGCGTCAGATCTCGCCGTCCAGCGGAAAAAATCACCGCCACTTCCCACGATAACACATGCGCTACCCTTACGGTACTGATGGCATTAGCAGATGACGCGCCCGGAATCACTGTTCAACCAATCAGTTAATCAATCCAGGTTGATCTCTTGGAAAATTTAGCTCAATTTTATTACCTTTCGGGAAGAATATACAGCACTTCGTTTGTCGTTCATTAAATAATGTCAATGTACGAATTGTATGGCACTGTAATCTACCTGAATACATTCATAGTTCAAAGTTATGAATGATATAAATTCTTCGCTATATATTTCCCATTTATAAATCAATAGTACTGTCCCCATATTTTTCAATTAATGTATGTGTGTGTGTGTGTGTGTGTGTGTGTGTGTGTGTGTGAATGCTTCTCTTTTATTTCGTCGTGAAGGTTGTGCCTTTTTAGAGACGTATGCGTTTTTCGATCCTTAAAGTCAATGGGAGTCATATGTTATATTTCCGTTATACAAGAAACAAAAATTTATTCGCAAAATGAATTTTGTCAATGGAGATATTTTCGTTTACAGTTACAATGGCACTGTACAATTAATTTAGAAGAGCGGTTGACGCCAGTTTCTTTAGTGCATTAATGACTAGTTGGATTCATTCCTCTTCAAAGTCAAAAAAATAGAAAAACAATTTTAGTAAAATAAAGATGTCCGAGACGATGAAGAGAGCAGTACATTTATTGCTAGTCAAAGTTGCGTTGAGTTTTGCTTTGATTCGTCTAAACATTTCTTTACTCGAGATGAAGGCAACTTTTATACGACGCTCAAAACTAAGATGAATTTTATAAAAACTACACTAATATGGAGATACAATGTACGTCGTAGAAAACGGACTGCATCTTTCTCTTCTTTTAATCCGCGAGGGACGAAAGTAAAGCCGAAGATCTTGAAGAATGCGCTTTTAAGACACATTCAGCAATGCGAGTTTAAAGACACATCCAGCGGAGACGAGGCATCCACTCGCAGCACAAGTATATGGGCGACCGCGACGTCCAGCGGAAAGTGGAAGCCGCTTCCGCGATGCGGCTTCTCAGAGCATTAAATCCAATATTTCCACGCGCGGTCTCATTACGACTTAACACGCGCCGCGTTTTGTTATTACGCCGCGCGCCGAGGTCCCCGCCCGACTCAACCCCGCCCCCCCCTCCCCGCCCCGCCTCGCCCGCTCCCGGAGGCACGTTCAGCAACGGCGAGAGGGAGGGAGGGAGGGAGGGAGGGAAGACTGAAAGCTAATCCGCACAATCCTTTACTTAGGCGCCGTTCAAGTGAGCCAACGATCCGTGCGAGGCCCAGATAAACCTCCACCCGCGCCCAAACCGCCGCCGTCACCCGGCGAAACCGTTTCGGCAACGACGACGAGCGCGGCGTTGGCGGCGGTGGCGGGCGCGAGTGTGTACGTACCAACCCTAACTAACCGACACCGCTCGGCTGCGGCGGCGGCGCATCGCCCCGACCGCGTCGCCACCGCCCGCGCCGCAAACGCCGCCATCGCCTTCCACTCCCCCGCTTTCTCTCTTTCTTCGTCGCTCCGCGGCCTATCTCCCCCGCGCCGCCCCCACCAGAGTGCCGCCGCCGCCGCCGCCACCCTTTCAGTTTCGCACATTATTGAGCGCCAGCCGAGCCGAGGAAGCTCCGCCCCAGGCACACCGCGCGCATTTCCGGGGGCGGCGGGGGAGGGGAGGGGTGGGTCGGGGGCGCGGGAAGCGACTCCGAAAATAATATGAAAAAAGGGAGCGAACCTGCGCTGCGGCGGCGCTTCCGGTAGGGCGGTGGAGGATTGAGCGGGCGGGCGGTACGGGGAGGCAGTAGGGCGGGTGGTAGGGCGGGCGGTAGGGCGGACGGTAGTGCGGGCGGTAGGGCGGGCGGTAGTGCGGGCGGTAGTGCGGGCGGTAGGGCGGGCGGTAGGGCGGGCGGTAGGGCGGGCGGTAGGGCGGGCGGTAGGGCGGGCGGTAGGGCGGGCGGTAGGGCGGGCGGTAGGGCGGGCGGTAGGGCGGGCGGTAGGGCGGGCGGTAGGGCGGGCGGTAGGGCGGGCGGTAGGGCGGGCAGTTGGGCGGTTAAGCGGTTGGTTGGGCTGTTGGGCGGTTGGATGGTCGGTTGGTTGGTTGGTCGGTTGGTTGGTCGGTTGGTTGGTTGGTCGGTTGGTTGGTTGGTCGGTTGGTTGGTCGGTTGGTTGGTCGGTTGGTTGGTCGGTTGGTTGGTTGGTCGGTTGGTTGGTCGGTTGGTTGGTCGGTTGGTTGGTTGGTCGGTTGGTTGGTTGGTCGGTTGGTTGGTCGGTTGGTTGGTTGGTCGGTCGGTTGGTTGGTCGGTTGGTTGGTTGGTCGGTTGGTTGGTCGGTTGGTTGGTCGGTTGGTTGGTCGGTTGGTTGGTCGGTTGGTTGGTCGGTTGGTTGGTAGGTTGGTTGGTTGGTTGGTTGGTTGGGCGGGCGGTTGGGCGGTCGGTCGGTTGGTTGGTTGGTTGGGCGGGCGGGCAGTTGGTTGGGTGGGCGGTCGGTTGGTCGGTTGGTTGGTCGGTTGGTTGGTCGGTTGGTTGGTCTGTTGGTTGGTCGGTTGGTTGGTCGGTTGGTTGGTCGGTCGGTCGGTCGGTCGGTTGGTTGGGCGGGTGGGCGGTTGGTTGGTTGGGCAGGTGGGCGGTTGGTTGGGCGGGCGGTTGGGCGGGCGTTTAGGCGGGCGGTTGGGCGGGCGGTTGGGCGGGCGGTTGGGCGGGCGTTTGGGCGGGCGTTTGGGCGGGCGGGTGTGCGTTTGGGCGGGCGTGCGGGCGTGCGTTTGGGCGGGCGTGCGTTTGGGCGGGCGTGCGGGCGTGCGTTTGGGCGGGCGGGCGGCTCCGTTACCCGTTCCTCCGCCCCGTCCCCACCCGCACGCTTCGGCTCCGCCGTCTTCCCCGCCTCCCGCCCCCGCCGCCGCGGGCGCCGCCAGAGACATCTCTGGACCGCAGAGTGGAGTTATTGGACTGCGCGGCGCGGGCGCCGGCACGTGCGCCGCAGAGCCCCTTTCATCGCGGCGGAGGGAAGATCGCCGCTCGCGGGGGACGACTCGAGGGGGCGGCTGCAGGTGCCGGGAAGGCGGGGGACGAGGGGCACCTGCGGTGCGCGGGTGCAGGGGGAGGCGCGACAAACCAACAAGGCGGGCGGGAGGACCCCCGTTGTCTCCTATGGACGAGGCTTAGATATGAACGTGGGGTAATGAGGCTTTGTCTCACGTGATGGGTAATGATATAAGTCCATTGAATCCCTAAAAGGGCAAGGGCCTCCTGTCAAATGACAGGGTTGGTTCTGTTTATCTCTTTAGGTGAACCGGTCCTTCAAAGATGCCTGATGGTTATCGGTAGTAAACTCAACGGAGAAGCACGGAACACGTGCAATGCAGAGGTGCGAGATGAAACGTGACAAGCCAACTGCGAGGGCGGGGACGACATAAAGCGGGAGGAACTCAATGGTCTCACTTATGTGGACGAGGTTCTGATATGAATTTGTAGCAATGAGACTTCGTCTGACGTGGATGTTTACTAGTACTAAACCCATCTGATTATATCTCCGAATTCTAAACGCGGGAATGAAATATTTGCCACAAACAAGTGGCGAAAGAAATTCGGGCGGTAGATCTCCCAATCCTTATTTCCCATTCTCCAACTTCCAATGCACTCTCCACAACGGCCTTATCATTAAAATCTTTGTAATCGGTTTAATAAGATACGTCAGAAATGCTTCAAGAGTAAAGGACATGTTATCGTGAATGTTTTACCTATAATAAAATTCTAGGTACAAACAACAGAACTTAATTTTTGCCAAATGGACACGTCACCTTTTGAATGTTTGCTCCTCGTTTATGCGCACAGCTAATTCGAGTCCACCACGCGGTGGATTTCCCCTCCCACGCCCCCTGGACCCGCCCATTCATCCACGGCCCCTGGGCGCCGCACGCGGCCCACTGCCGCGCCGTGTGTACGCATGGCTGCGCGCGGCGCCCCGGCCCCGCCGCCGCCAGAGACATCTCGCGGGCGGCGGCGGAGGCTGGCGGCGCCCGCGGCCGCGCCGCCTAAGAGTTCGCCGCGTCCTCGGGAGATGGCTAGGTGATGCGGAAGCGCCGGCTCACGCGCCTTCGCTCTCGCTCTCCGACGCGGCGCTCTCGCTTTCACGCGCTCTCTCGCTGCTCCGCGCCGCGCCGCGCTGTGCCGCGTCGATGGAGCGGACGGCAGGGCGGCGAAGGCGGCGGGGGTGGGGGCGGCGGAGGCGACGGAGGCGGAGGCGGCAGAGGAGGAGGAGGAGGCGGCGGGGGCGGAGGCGGCAGAGGCGGCGGAGGTGGCAGAGGTGGTGGAGGAGGAGGAGGAGGAGGAGGAGGGGGCGGCGGAGGCGGCGGAGGCGACGGAGGCGGCGGGGCCGGCGGAGGCGACGGGGGCGGAGGCGGCAGAGGCGGCGGAGGCGGTGGAGGAGGAGGAGGAGGAGGAGGAGGAGGAGGGGGCGGTGGAGGAGGCGGAGGCGACGGAAGCGGGGGAGGCGGCGGAGGCGGGAGGAGGAGAAGGAGGGGGAGGAGGAGAAGGAGGAGGAGGAGGAGAAGGAGGAGGAGGAGGAGGTGGGCAGGCGGCGAAGATGGAGGCCGTGGCAAAGACCGGTGGTGGGGGAAGAGGAAGAGACAGAGCTTGGTAAGACAGTGGAGACTGTCGAAGAGACAGCGAATGAGATGGAGGTCTGAATGGTGGTGATGGAGGAGAAGGAGGAGGAGGAGGAGGAGGAGGAGGAAAAGGACAGGAGGCGAAGGTGATGGTGGCAGTGACATCGGTCGGGAGTGGGGAAAGAGGAAGAGACAGAGGTGGAGGAGGTGGAGATGTGAATGGCAGTGATGGAGGAGGACGAGGAGGTCAGGAGGCAAAGATGGAGGCAATGGCAACAGGCGGGGGTGGGGAATGAGGAAGTGGAGGAAGCAGAAATGAGAGAATGTTGTTACGACGGCGGAGGCAATCGAGGAGACAGCGAAGGCTGTGGAGACGGTGTCAGATGTGGGGGGGGGGGGGGAATGGCGGCGATGAAGGATGAGAATGAAATGCGGTGAAGATGGAGGTCGTGACAACGGCCGATGGTGGGGAAGAGGAAGAATCAGAGGTTGCTAAGACAGTGGAGTCGGTCGAAGAGACAGCGAAGGTGAAGGAGGTGGAGGTGTGAATGGTGGGGGTGGAGGAGCAAAAGGGTATGCGGTTCAGTTGGAGACAGAGGAAACGGCCGGCGGTAGGAACTGAGGAGATGGAGGAAACGTAAATGACTAAGGTCGAGAAATCGGTCGAAGAGATTGTAATTGGGATGGAGATGTCTGAGGCGGAGGTGTGATTGGTTACGGTGGAGGAGGAGGAGAAAAAGGAGGAGGGCAGGCGGCGAAGGTGATGGAGGCAGTGCCAACGCCTAGTGGTGGAGCAAGAGGAGATGGAGGCAAACAGGAATGACAGAGGTTGCTAAGACAACGGATTCAATCGAAGAGATAGCGAAGGAGATGGAGGTGTCGGATGTGGTGTACATGGCGGCGGCGGTGAAGGATCAGGAGGGCAGGGAAGACAAGGACAGCGGTGGTGACGGCGATGGTGAAAGCAGAGGGTACGGCGGTGGCCCAAGGCTTGGCTCAACGCAGGCGGGGGTGGAGGAGGGGGGGTGGAGGGGGGGTGAAGGCGCCCGCAGCGGCAGAGGTGGCACAGCGTGAGCGCCGCCTGCCTTTGAATCGGGCGACGCGACGCGAGCGCTAGCGTCGACGTTTTTGCGAATCAATTTGCAGCGATGCGAAATGCCGGAAACGAAACTGATGCGTTTATTGACAGGAGCAGGTTTGCGGGAATTCCAATAGTCGGTTGATTGAATATGCGACTGCTGTTTCAGGTCGGATGTCCCTCGTATGACTGTGGAAGGAACTTTCGGCAAATTATTTTGTAGGTACACGTCTCCGCCTTTATTCCCAATCAGAGGGTTATAGAATGTGTAGTAATGGAGTTTCAGAAAAGAGAAGCAAGAACTTTAATTTTTCGTGGAAAAAATTATTATTTATTTTCAGAAAAAGATATTTTTATGGATTAGAACATCCACTTAAATCATAATATTCACTACCTTTTGAACGAAATGAATTCTCTAAAGAAATTTGAATTACGACACAATATTGTAACGGAAAAAATATAATAAAGTTACAAGGAATTTACAAAACGCTAAAATGGAATCATGCCAGTTCCTTTTTCATCCTGTTAGTTCACGTAACGTTTTCATGAACGTGTGCCAAACAAGAGCCTAGGATTATGCATTTTGTTGCATCTTGCAAGAGTAGACACAACGACTAGGCAGTTCTGTGTTCGCAGTACATATCTTCGCCCACGTACACCAGCATCACGGGGACCCTGTAGGACGGCTGGCAGCATTCGCAGAAACTGCTCCTTCCACAGCGTTTTCGAACGCGCTGCCAGATGCTACGCTCTCGTGCCCCATGCTGGCGCCACCCCGGCCGCGTGTCCTCCAACCCGCCCCGCCCCCAGTTCCCGTTCCCATCCCCGCTCCAGGCCCCGCTCCACACCTCGATCCGAGCCCCGTTCCCAGCCCCGCCCTCAGCCCCATTCCCAAGTCCGCCCTCAATTCCCCTCCTAGTCTCGTCCCTAATTCCATTCCCAGCCCCGCTCCGGGTCCACTCTCAGACCCGCTCCCCAGCATCGCTTCCAGCCACGCCTCCCAGGCCCGGTTCCTTGACCCGTTCGCAATCCCAATCCCAGTCCCACTCCTTAACCCCGCTCCCAACCCCGTTCCAAACCTCGATTCGAGCCCCGCTCCAGCCTCTCCCCCTTCCCCACTCTCAACCCCGCTGCCAGCCCCGCCCCCCACCCCTTGCCTCGCTCCCATTCCCCACGCCATCCCCGCATTTACTTCAGTCCCCCCTCCTCGCACCGTCTGTCCCGCCTCGGCCCCACCACCCCCGCTTTCGCCACGGCCCCTTCCCCGCCGCGCCCGCCCCGCCCCTTCACGGCGGCTCGATGGACCTTAAAGCGGACGGCGGCGCCAACATGGCCTCTCGGGCGGGCGCCGCCGAATTTCGCGTCCCTTTTGCGGCCGCAGCGCGCCCTCCGAGCGCCGGGGGAAGGGAATCGGAGGCGGTTTCACGGCGCTGTGGGGTGTACGCCACGACTATAAGATTTATCCACTGATTGCATGTTTCTTATGCTTATGAAAACAAGGCACTATGCTGTTGTTGTGAGAATTCAACATCGTGCTCACTTCAATTTCGCATTTGAAAGAACAGAAATGTTTATTTTAAGACTAAACTTTATTCCTATGTTTCTGTTATGTTTAAGAGAACTAATTGCGTCATGTTTAGTTAACATATTATTATTATTATTATTATTATTATTATTATTATTATTATTAGAAAAGTCTTATTTGGAATTCTACTGCAGGATAGAAGTTTGTGCCTTGCAAGATACTTATTGTATCGTTAATCTCGTTTGCTGCTTTGGACCTTACCTAAGTCATGCTAAATTTCCTCCTTGAAAACAAACTAAATTGAATAAATGTGTTATTCAATTCATCACCCTTTTGTTAATCTATAAATTACTTGTAATGTAAATATTTTTGCTCTTCAGAAGCATTTAGTAATAAAATTTAATCTCTACTAAAGTAGTAGCTGCTAAAAGTATTAAGTTGAATAATTGTTTTTCAAACACGTGCCTTGTTTCAAGACCATTGAAACTTACTCTAGAAACAGGAAATTATAGTTTGACTCAGAAGAACTTGCGATACTTTTGTCCTAAAATGTTTGATTCAAAAAGGTAATACTTCCACTATTCTTGAAATAAGTTCAATACTCGTAGTATTTTAACCGTAGTATTAGTATGCTTTTCCTCGTGTTTGTTGTAACTGATTTTATTATGAGACAAACATCTACAGAATTTGTGATATTTTTATTCTATTTGCAGATTGCATAAGACAAGCTGATACCCTAAACTAATTCGTGAATTTTTTTCTGATGACAAAATGCTCAAATTTACGTATCAAAACATCCATAAGAAGTTAAACAATAGAGTGGAAGTATGTATATTTCAATTATTTTTAATCAGAGTTTGGAAAATAATTTTTTTACAGAGCTTCACCAAGGTCTTTTCTTACTTAATTCACATTTTTTCACCACCACGAGCTGATAAATTCTTCATTGTGTGAATCCCGACCCTTCTTATGACCTGCATCCTCCACTATTCCCGTCCAGATTGCGTTGCACGTACGCTCCCATCACGCGCGCGTGGCATTGGTTATTAGGCGGTGGTGAGATCTCCCTACACAAAGGCAACGAGCACATCGCGCTTTCATCGCCAGCTCATGTGCGGGCTCGCGCACTGGTTCGCTCCCTTCTTAAAGCGGGAGCGGTGGGGGCGGGGGCGGGGGCGGCGGCTCCCCTCCGACACGTGGTGGGCGCCCACTCACACACACACACACACACACTCACACACACGCGCGCGCGCGCGCGCGCGTCCGGAACCGCGCCACCGGCTGAGCGCCACCGTGAACCCCTCTCTCGCTGCCACCCTCAACTCCGCCGCCCGCATACAGCCCCTCGGTAGCGACGCCGCCGCCGCCACCGCCGCCTCCGCCGTCCTTCTGATTGGCACGCCACCGCCGCCCTCGCCGCCCGCCGCCCCCGCCGCCGCCCGCGCCGCCCCCGCCGCGTGCCGGCGGTAGCTCCCCTCGCGTGCTGCGGCTGAGGGGTGACGCTTCGCTCCGCGTCGCGACGCCGGGCGTCGGCGCCGCAGTCCCCTCCCCGCACCTGCCCTCGCGATCGGAAGACGCGTCCGCCCCAACGCTCATGGCAGCCAGCGCGCAATGGCGCGCGGTGGCGGAGGACGCACCGGCAATGGTCCTTGTGGTACTCCTCTTCTGCACGCCAATACTGGACTCGCATTGAATAAAAATCACGTCTAGTTTCGTAGTCCTTGGAAGAAGTGATCTGAAGACGCGTCTGTGGCGGAGGACGGACCGGCAATGGTCCTTGTGGTACTCCTCTTCTGCACGCCGATACTGGACTCACATTGAATAAAAATCACGCCTAGTTTCGTAGTCCTTGGAAGTAGTGATCTGAAGACGGGTCTGCCCTAACGCCCATGGCCTCCAGCACGCTGTGGTGGAGGACGGACAGGCTATGGTCCTTGTGGCACTCCCCTTCTGCACGCCGATACTGGACTCACATTGAATAAAAATCACGCCTTGTTTCGTAGTTCTTGGAAGTAGTGATCTGAAGACGCATCTGCCCTTACGCTCATGGCGGCCAGCGGGCGGTGGCAGAGGACGGACAGGCTATGGTCCTTGTGGCACTCCTCTTCTGCACGCCAATACTGGACTCGCATTGAATAAAAATCACGCCTTGTTTCGTAGTTCTTGGAAGTAGTGATCTGATGACCCATCTGCCCTTACGCTCATGGCGGCCAGCGGGCGGTGGCAGAGGACGGACAGGCTATGGTCCTTGTGGCACTCCTCTTCTGCACGCCAATACCGGACTCGCATTAAATAAAAATCACGTCTAGTTTCGAAGTCCTTGGACGTAGTGATCTGCACGGTTATGCTGAATTCATTTTAGGAGGATAGTCCAGAATTTATTTTGAGTCAGTTAATTTTTCCTTTTTGAAATTTAATACAACTTTAAATTTTATAATAAATTTAAAAATGAATGATTGAATGTCAAAATAAATCTTGGACCATCTTCCTGAAATGATAATCAAATCAGTCTTGGAAATTAACTTATACTGAATTCACATTAAATAAAAATCGCGACTAGTTCGGTAGTCCTTGGAAGTCATGAGTAGATACAAATATGCGCACAAAATACATTATTTATGTGCGTTGGTGCGAATTACGCTGCTGCGGTTTTGCAGCTAGTAATCACTACGAACACAATGTTTTCGTTATTTTAATGTATTTAAAAAATGCATGATTAATTTCCTTCAGTTTTCAGGCGAGGTAATTGTTTTTATTTAACATCGGACCCTCTGACAGCAAATTAATTTAATTCTGTTTCATTTCGTTTAAACGAATTTATATAATTTACCTACGCAATTTTTTTTAACCCCGCGAACGCTCTTTTCGAACTACACTTCTGGTAACTGAAAAATCCTTTCTCTACTGAATTGAAATCCTGTCACCTCTCATCCTAGATAAAAGAAACATACAAAAATAACTGCGCAGATAGTGTGATACAACATGGGCCCGATGGTTGATGTCTTTCTATGAGATACCGAATAAACCGAGGTGCACCCAGGATTTTTCTCAGCTAGAGTATATGGGTATAGTGTATATCCTGACGACTTGATGTTTTTTTATAAAGAATTTTTTTATGCCCAATACAAAACGTATTTTCATGTTGACTTAGAGTCATATTTATAACATTAACACTTGACATATTGAATAGTTTTTGTTAGTATAAAAAATTAGTAAAATCTATATTTTTTTAATATAAATCACCGAATTCTGAGGGGAGGGGGCTCTAGTATCACTCTGTGCACCTCTACATATATACATTTAAACAGTGCATACAAAAACACACAAATAACCAGAATGCTGAACGTATAATAATATTTAATTCAAAAGACGGTTGTTGGTAATGTTCAAAATGTGCATTTACATTTGCGAAATCTTTTTCTATTATATTTTATCCGAATCTTTGTATTATTTTTTTAATTCGTTTATACATTTTCTTATTAAATTATTGGCATATTAATATTGTTCGTACTATAAATTCAAAATTTTTAGGGACATCATTTTCCGTTGATTTAAGAAATATATATATATATATATATATATATATATATATATATATATATATATATATATATATATATAAAACTTACTTTCGAAATAAATTAAGTGTCAGTGGTTGACAAAGCATTCCAAATTTTCTACTTCCTTTCCTCAGCGCATTTACACTAGTCTACGCCCGCTGGTCTTGCCAAGGCGGCAGGTATTCCCGTATTCCGACTTCGGACTAAGCGCCCCCTACCTCCTCCTCTTCCTCATCTTTCGCCCCCGCCACCCTTCCGCATTGTCCCTACCCTCAACCCGCGCCTCACGACCCCCCATTTCAACACCTGAAGCCCCGCAAACGTGTGTTCGATACCCGAGATCCCCGCTCGAGACGAGACGCAGAGGCTTCCCAAATCTCCACCAGATGGCAGCTTTCACGAATTATTTTCCTGAAAACGATTAGAAGAAGCTGTCCTTTTTGCTGCAGTCTATCAAAATATTAACTTCGTAGGAGTTTCGTAAGTCCAACAGTTGTGGGAAACAATGACATTTCCAAAAATATGTTCGTAACATGACAAATAATGATTAGTACTTGATATAAATTCGCTACTATAAAAAGATCATCTGATGAATGAAAATTGCACAGTAAGAACACATTAATGTCAACATTCAAATTTACCACTCCTTTAGTATTCAAGAAAGAAAATTTCCATAGCAGAGGGAGAAAGAGAGATAAGAACAATATCAAGCAGATAACTCTTGATGAATGCATAATAATGCCACCGTAATGAAACACAGTACGCAATCACTGTAAAACAAACAAGTCACAAACTTCGTTTTGTAGTATTAATAAACGCAGAACTTATTCATGTTCGTCAAAGCAATCCTAATCCCATTCTCGGTAAAAGAATTCTCCATTTCATTTTCTCGTGTACGTATGAAGAATATAAAGAATAACATACGTAGTACGGTACTGCGAAAATCGTTTTTAGAGATTAGAACGGAACAATTTTTTCTTTGGAAATTTTCTCTATAAACTTTTGGTACTGATAGTGCTGAATGCACCGAATAACAAGACAAACGCAATTATAATGTATTCATTTGATTTTTCAGAAATTACATGAATGTATTTTTAAATGTCTCTCGCGTCGTTAATATTTACTTTACGGGATTTTTATACAATACTGTAATTGTGAGTAATGTGCTTCAAATGTTTTCTCATAAAGTTTCACGAAAATTGTAATGTTTTCCGTTACAATAAGTTCCAAATGCCGCACTTTCAGAAACGCTCAAATGACATTCTCTCAAAAACCAATAGATGGTAACTGGGACGAGGGTAGGCCAAAACCGAAAAGCTAACCTAGACTAAAAAGATAAGAAAAATACGAAAAAATCTCTACCATTCTGAAGCACCCCTCGTTTATTTTGAATTGTGTTTTCCTGAGATACCCATAAAAAATTATTTAGTTTTTTTGTAACGTAGAATGGAGATTTGAAACACATAACTAGAGATGAGACTGATTCAAATTGCGTGTACGGAAATCTTCAAAGAAACAGTCTTGTTCGCGTTCTACTTAAACGCCAACAAGCAGGCAGTGAGGCAAGCAAGCACGCAAGCATTCGCAGAAAACAAGAGGCCGCCACTTGCAACAGCGCTAGGGGCGCGAGTTTTGGTTCCAAGAGATACTTTGAAAAATTGTTTCTTTCGTAACACAGCACGGAAATTTGAAACATCACTAGAAAGTGAGACTGGTTCAAATTGGGTGTACGGAAATCTTCAAAGAAACAGTCTTGTTCTCGTTCTACTTAAACGCCAGCAAGCAGGCAGAGGCAGTGAGGCAAGCAAGCAATCAAGCAAACAAATAAGCAAGCATGCATTCGCAGAAAACAAGGGGGCGACGCGCGCAACAGCACTAGGGGGCGCGGTTTATGATTACTACAGATACCCTGAAAAAATATTTGTTTCTTTCGTAACGTAAAATGGAGATTAGTAACACAAAACTAGAAGATGAGACTGATTCAAATTGGGTGTACGGAAATCTACACAGAAACAGTCTTGTTCTCGTTCTACTTAAACGCCAGCAAGCAGGCAGTGAGGCAAGCAAGCACGCATTCGCAGAAAACAAAGAGGCCGCCACTTGCAACAGCGCTAGGGGTGCGAGTTGTGGTTCCAAGAGAAACCCAGAAAAAAATATTTATTTTTTTTGTAACGTAGAAAAGATATTTGAAAAGAAATCATTTGTTTCTTTCGTAACGTAGCATGGATATTAGAAACACAAAACCAGAAGATGAGACTGATTCAAATTGGGTGTACGGAAATCAACGAAGAAACAGTTTTGTTCTCGTTCTACTTAAACGCCAGCAAGCAAGCAGGCAGTGAGGCAAGCAAGCACGCAAGCAAGCATTCGCAGAAAACAAGAGAGCGGCGCATGTCGAAGGGGCGCGGCGGCGTTTCCAAGGCAACGCGTCGCCGAGTGGTACTCACCGGTGCCGGTGGCGTTGGGCGTGGAGGCGGCGGCGGCGGCGGCGCCGGGGCTGCCGTAGGAGGCGGCGGCCGCGGCGGCGGCGGCGTGCGTGGAGATGGCGCTCTGCGAGTGGGCGGCCGCCGGGTTGCAAGCGGCCGACACGCCGGACACCGCCGCCACGGCGCGCGAGTGGTTGTAGGTGGAGCCGAGCGAGTGCAGCGGGTCGTGGAACATGTACGGGTAGGTGGAGGCGGCGGCCGCCGCCGCGGCGTCGCGCTGCTGCAGGCAGCTGCTGCTCATGCTGCCCAGGCTGTTGGTCATGGAGCTGCGAACACGCGAGAGCACGCGAGGGTCAGGCGCCGCCCGGCTCGGTTCCGCTCTGCTCACAAGAGTTTTATTCCTTCCTGGCCGATTCCGTATCAGTAGAGTATATTGAGATGTTAAACATAAGGCAGACCCAGTAGTTAATCGATGAAGTACGAAATAATCACTTAAAACATTTAAATTGATATTACAATATAATATAAAACCAATTCAAATGTTTATATAAGAATATAAATATATTTTATATAAATATAAATTTAAAATATTGTATATAATAAAAAATATAAAAATAAAAAATATAAAAAAAATATGAAATAAAAAAATATAAAATAAAATAGAAAAATGTAAAATTTAAAATATAAAAATAGAAAATATTATATGCGAGTAAGAATATAAAACAATCAAAGTTGGAAATCATTAAATAAAACTGGCTAAAATAGCATTAAAATAATTTGAAAATCACAAAATGTATTTGCCATTCGTTCAATTGGAAATGTTTTTCAACAATTATTGAAAAAAATAGACCAAACAGAATGTAGCCTATGCACAAATAGCCCGTAATAAAAATATCGGTAAATATTTTTTAATAGAATTACTGCACTAGACATAACGATTGCAAATTGTTACTGGAAAGTTGTAGTAGGGCAACAGTATTCTAGACGTGATGATCGAAAGAGTGTTTAAGTTTTGGTGTTTTTTGCACTGTGTTTTATGTCCATTTTGAAGATGGATAAATCATTTGTCTATAGATTTGTAATTAAACAGATTTCAAATAAATTTTATAAGAAAAAGTTTTGGTTTATAGAGAGCCTGTCTGTATATCTCATTTATTTGGTGGAAGTAAACATTTTTCTTCGTTTTCAACAGAACATTGAAATAATATAGGAACTACTATCCATTAATAATCGCTGACATTTATTGAAATTTATTCACATGAATCTAATTAAAATAATAATTTTTATTATTATTTTATCATTATTATATTATCATTATATTATTATTATTACTATTATTATTACTATTATTATTACTACTATTATTATTATTATTACTACTATTATTATTATTATTACTACTATTATTATTATTATTATTATTATTATTATTATTTGAAATGTCGCTCATCAGTTCCATAGTCTTTCCACATATGAACCTATTGTGAAAGTAATATTTTATTTTATTACAGATTAAATGACATTGCAACATCATAATTGTCACGTGAGGGAATTTAAAACATTTTTTTACATTTTCAGTGTCAATTATGTTCTCATAATCCATTTTATTACTAAACTATTTTCAAGTATGTTTTTATAATAAAATGTCTTCAAGGAGAATTATTTAACTAGAATCATAAAAATAAAATAGAATAATAATAGAAAGTCAAATAGTGCAACGTAATTTACGAAACACCAATAAATAAGACAAATTAATGTAATTAAAAAACAAGATTTTATTTTGAGACGAGTTATGAAAGAATACATTTCTAATTAAAGAATTGTGATCATTCGAAAGCGACTATTTGTCATTTTCTGCTGGAATCGGGAAGCACTGGTACTAAATGAGCACACGAAATATAACGTCAATGCATACATAAATATTAATTTTATTGATGAATGGAATTAAATGATTCTCTCTGCGTAATTACCAGAATTTTAATAGCATGCAGCAATTCCAGGGAGAAAATATCCGTGTTAAATTGTGTTAATATGTCGTGATAGAATATGATAAATACAATTTGTTTCTACATGTGGAGTTCGAAACGATTCAATAAGAATGGAATTATCGTTATTACCAATCAAAATTTTATAATTGATTACTTTTTAATAACTTATCTAAAATTTATGTAAAATGCTTCTGTTTTTAAGTGATCCTTAAACGTAAAACTAGTAACATTTGCGGTAAATTGTCGTAAGGGTTCAACAAAGCACGATTAGAGAAGTAACGTGGCGAAAATCAATCTGAATTTACCTCACACGGACACATTTAGAAATTTCTAAAAATAAAACATAATAAATGTCCAATTTACTCAGTTAAGTATACTTCAAATAATTTATAACAAAATATCTGCAACGATCCGTCTTATTCCTGATTTAGAGCTTAATTTATGTGCAAAATATTTTTTAAGAAGAAATAACAATCAGTCAGAGTTGCTCTCAGAACATTTATTTATCATATTTTCAATAAGAATTAAAATTTTTTGTATTTGTGTTAATAATGGATTCAAGTGTGTGTGCAGTCTCTAAGCAATAGTTTTTTCATTCCTAAACGTTGATAAAATCCGTTACAACTGCACAATTGAGAAAATGTCAGTCAGGGTTGCCATCAGCACATTGATTTTTTAATAACAATTAAAAATTCTTGTGTTTTTGTTGGAGTCTAAGAGGCAATTCAGGTTTTTGTCTAGTTTCTGAGAAATAGTTTGTTTTCATTACCGAACGTTGATAAAATGAATTACAACTGCACAATTGAGAAACAGTCAGTCGCGGTTGTCATCAGCAAATGATTTTATCACTTTTTTGATAATTAAGAATTCTTAGCCGACCTGGATGGCCGAGGTGGCTAAGAGCGAGTACCGACTCAGCGCTTCGGTCCGAAGGGTCGCGGGTTCGAGTCCCGCCTTGGGCATGGCTGTTTGTCCCTTGACTTTGTGTGTGTGTTGTCGCGGAGGGCCTCGCGTTCTGCTGACCCCAAATCAGAGGAGCCCGCAAGTGTTTGTCTAGTGTATGGTCGAATATGCGTCCCATCGGGACGTAAAGGGCAACCGGCTGTCGGCTGGATACAAGCCCTAGGAAAAAAAAATTCTTATATTTTTGTTGGAGTCTAATAAACATTTCTGTTTTTTGTCTCGTTTCTGAGCAATGGTTTTTTCATGGCTGAACGTTGATAAAGTCAATTACAACTACAGAATTGGGAAACAGTCGTTCAGGGTTGGCATTGATTTTATCAATGAAAAACTAAACCCTCCCATCTTTCGTGCGTTTGGCTAGCCTTTCGGCGCGCGCTGATGGCGCGCCCACACAACGCGGCTTCCGCGTCCGTAGGCAGCCGCGTCTGTTGGCGAGCAGCGAGACCTCGCAGCG